>JAKSZP010017405.1:0-101599 GCA_022478985.1 Massospora cicadina
TATCCCACAACCCCATTATTAATTATCACCAACTGATTATAAATATCGTTGATTCCTCTTCTTTTATCAAGAATGGTCTCTTAATTATCCCTTCCAAAGTTGGATGCTGTTTCATAAAATGAGGATAGTTGAGAGTGAAATTGTTGCACTAGAGTCAATTGGTGCTGGATTTAAAGATGATGCAACCCCAAAATCTGGTTTAAATGGTGAATAGCAGGATGTACATAATGCCGGAGATACTGTTCAGTTCTGGCCAAACCAACTTTGGTAGGCTGTAACACTGCTCGGTTATATAAATTCATCATGTTGTCAGCAATTTTAGATGCTCTGTCATGATTAGGGCGAGCACCAGGATGAATAGCCCCTCTGATCAAGCTTCTGACGGTTTCTTCAACATTTGCAGCTTGTATCTGATAATTAGATTGGTCAGGTCCTCGATGGCCAAGTCCATTAAAGCATGAAATTGTAGATTATTGATATTGGCAGAAGGCAATTCTTGCCAGTTAGAGTGTACCCATCGGGTAATACTCAAAGATTCCTCTGAAGAGGGGCTCTCTTTGCTAGACATTCATTGTTGTGAAAGTATGTTTTCACCAGGTAGCCTCAGAAGCAGACCTGGCAAAAAGCACCAGTATTGGAATTTCATGAGAAATTATGATAAACAGGCGCTATAAAGACTATGAAATTATTAGTTCCATGGCTCTAGCAAAGATCAACTTAAGTGCAATGAAGTTATTAGTTATGTTGTGATGGATAATGCCAATTGTATATACAGAATCCTGTATGAAAATAGACCAAAATTAAACTACATGAGACGAGAATTGAGGTACTTTATTAATTAGAAACCATAGATATTTATAGGGAAAATTTCGTGGTTCTTTGCAAGGAATTCCATGATTCACCCGAGGTAAGATTTTTCCTACCAGAAGACCAATATTGTTGATTATCAATATTAAAAAAAGATTTTTGATGATCATGGCTGATAGAGCTCTTATTAAATGCGATCAACCTTCTTAATGAGGTATTAGCCCTTTCAAAATAATTGGTCATTTTGGATTGTTTGGTTATCTCGATTGATGAGCTTCTTCAGATTAGTTAGATTCACCCATCATAGGAGCTTGATAACTCTGAAGGGTCTTTTTTTAGTCAAATTGAGAACTTTAAATACTTGTCTTAAATTATTTAATCTCATTAGACCGAGATATTAAATCTCAACCTGAAGTAATTTTAAACATCTTAGGTGCATTTCCAACAACCATCTTCGTTTGTAATGTAGATCATCCGTTTTAACGCTTGGGACAACACAAGGGCTGGGCGTTTTGCACCTCATTAGTACCAACCTGGGCATATTGGGCTTGTACCCAGCGTTGGTCTAATGTGTTCTTAAGGTCAAGAAGAGCCTGAAGTTTCACATTGGGCCTCCTGTCGCCCAGCCTTATCCTTGGCGTTGGTTCCCACTATTAAGTTTTTTAACCATGACATTACCCTTTCCTCCTTCTTGGGCTCCACCCCCCCCCCCTTCCAGGGCGTTCGCTATGGAGAAGTTCTTATGTGCAGGTGGCAACTTCATAGCAGTGACAGAAGGGTTGGACTTTGAACCTGCAGCCTCAGGAAAACAATTGTGGAATGATTTGATCATGTCTTGGCCATGTACACAGTCACATGCTGGCACCCAACTGTTCTCAGCTGCGTCAAACCCCTTCCAAGATACTAGGTATTCAAGACATCTTTTAACATGGTGGGAGGCTACTATTTCCTCCGCTTCCAACTCTGGCGCCCCATCCACGAGATAAGCCTTGGGAGTTGCAGGTAGGGGCCCTAAAACAACGTTAATTTGCTCTCATGAAAGATGGAGAAGATCCAGAACGTGTGGGGGAGATCCAACTGGTAAGAGGCATGACCCACCCTTCTCACAACACTGTAAGGGCCAATCCTCTTTGGACCTAGCTTTTTGCATGGCTGCTTGATAGGGATATTATGAGCATCAAGCATCACGAGATCCCCTTCCTTGTAGGCTGGACCCATTCAGTGCTTACCATCAGCATTCTCCTTATAAACTATCATAGCCGCCTCCAAGCTTGTGGAAACCCCTTGATGGACCTTCTTGATGGTCTTGGCAAAGTCCACCACCGCTTCAACTTTGGAACCACAGCTGGGCTCCATGAATAAGGCGGGGTTAAAGCCAAGGTTGGCGAAAAAGGGGGAACAACCGATCAAAGAGTGCAAAGTATTGTTGTAGCCAAACTGGGCCATGGAAAGGTGAGAGACCCAATCTGAATGATCTGCGGCGGTGTAACACCACAAGAACTGCTCCAAGCACTGGCTCACTCGTTCAGTCTGCCCATCTGATTGAGGGGTGATAGGCAGTTAAACGGCAGGGGTGAATCTGAATTGTCTTACACAAATCTTCCCAAAAACGGAAGTGAACTGGGGTCCCTGGTCACTAATGATTTCTTGAGGAACACCATGAAGCGCAAACACATGTGTGATGAAAAGCCTGGCCATCTCAGCGGCGAATACTGTTGTTCTGAAGGGAATAAAGTGGGCGAACTTTGTGAAACAGTCCACCACCACCATGATAGCATCATAGTCATCTGAGACAGGTAACTCCACAATGAAAACCACCAATAGGGAAGTCCAGGGCCCTTCAGCTTTTTGAACTGGCACCAACAACCCCGCTAAAGGTTGCCAATTGTGTTTCATCTGATTGCAGATCAGAAACTCTTTACAATACCTCCCCACCTGAGCAGGCAATCCCTTCCAGTTGTACGTGCGTCTTATTAACCCCAACGTCTTTGCTTTACCAGGATGACCAATGGTGAGTCCATCATGTTGGTCCCAGATGAAAACCAGGCGCAGTGGTCCATCAGGAACCCATAGGCGTCCCTGAAACCACACCATCTCATTATTCACGTGATAGCCCCTGGAGAGATCCTCTTGATTCATAGCGCTCTTAGCAAGTATAATAATTTATTCAGCTGCTAGAAGCTGAGAAAGGACTACCTTTCTGAACATACTATATTCTTCCGCATTTTCCAGAGGGACCAGCGCTGTCCCGCTGGCTGGGGGAGAGGGAAGTTAGGACACAATTTTATTTGGTGGGATCGTCAACTGTGTGTTATGACCTTCTACCTCCTTGGGATCAGGTGCTAAAGCAGGGTTGCGGCTCAAAGCATCTGCCAAACCATTATCCTTGCCCTTGGTGAACTCATAAGAAGCTCAAATTGGGCAAGGGTCTCATGACAATGGGTTTGCTGTAGGGTCAAGACATGAGGTGTGCGGTAATACAGTAAGGCACAATGATCTGTACATACATAGAAAGTTTGAGATGAGCCATGCAAGTGGTGACGCCAATAAGTCAGCGCTACACCACTGCCAGTAACTCCTTGTCATAAACGGCGTAATTCAACTATGGCAAAGACATTTTCCTAGAAAAATATCCCACCGGATGCTCTATCCCATCTTTGTCTACTTGTAACAAGGAGGCCGCTATGGCGAAGTTGGAGGCATCAGTAGACACAATGAACTCCTTGGAAGGGTTGACATGGCGAAGAACAGTCGTGGACAACAGGGTGCACTTCACTGCTTGGAAAGCATCCTCCAAAACGGGGGATCACTGAAGCACCTTGTCACCGCTAGCCTTGTATAAGGGAGCTGCCACCTCAGAGAGATTGGGTGTGAACTTCTTGAGGAACGTAGACGTCCCCAAAAAGCTCCTCAATTCCTTGAACAAGGTGTGGGTGGGCCACTCACTAATAGCCTTCTCTTTGTCTGGAGTTATCATGTGTCTTTGGTCAAACACGACGTTGCCCAGAAAAGTGACCTGGGATTTGAAAAAATTCTTATTTACTGATTTTTAGTGTAATGCAGGTAGCCCTCAACCTCTCCACCACTTGCCAAAGGTGTACTGCATGGGACTCCTGATCAGGGGAAAACACCAGAATGTCATCCATGTAAGCGACCGCGCATACTCCTAACAGGTCCCCCAACGCTGCATCAATGCGGCGTTGAAAGATGGCAGGAGCATGCTTAAGCCAAAAGGGCATGCCCTAAAACTGGAAAATTCATTTTCTGGTGCATAATTTAGTTAACCACTCCTGGCCCTTCTTTATCCAGATCTGATTAAATGCATTGAGGCAATCCAGCTTGGAGAAGACCTTCGCCTTCTCTACATAGCATGCAATCTGTGAATCCAAAGGGATGGGATGGAGGTCTGGTACAGTAACGCTGTTGAGGTTCCCATAGTCTACACATGTGCGTGGAGTAACATCAGCCTTCTCAACAAAGAGAAGTGGGGAGCATACAGGGGGGGTATGCTGAAAAAAGTACCTTTGGCTAACTGATCCTTCACCCACACATCCAACGCCTCTTCCTCCCAAACAGTCAATGGATAGATGGGGTAAGATATATGCACCAAATCCACAGTGAGCTTGAAATCACAATCAAACTTGGAATGCTCAGGAAGTGTGTTAGCAGATTCTGCATCAAAAGAAGATTCCAACCCCTTCAAACAGGAAGGTAGGGGAACCTCCACAGAGGGCTTCAGCAAAGGGGCAAGATGAATAGTGTGAACATTGGGCCAATGGGGCAATTTTCCCTGGGCGTTATCCTCTGACAAAGGAACAATCAGCTTGTGACCATTTAACAAAGACAAGGATAGGGTGTTTTTTTAATATTAGTACTGACGTCAAACTTTCTCCACCACTCCACAACCAGAATAATGTGAAACAAGATGTTTCTGATAGCTTGAAAATGGTTGAACAGAAGATAGGCGCCCACCTGGTAGTCCACCAACCCCATGACGTTCAGCGTAGGGTTACCTTGAGAAGCCCCACCTCTAACCATACCACCTGGTGAGTAACTCAACTCAAGGTATTCAGAAAGGTCTTGGTCAATAAAATTATTAGAGGCACCAGTATCCACTAAAATGGTTGTGCTGAAGTTCCCCAAAGGGGATGTAAGAGTAGCGGTCAATAAGAAGTATCCAAGATGAAATTTATTCAGCGCAAAAAAAGCCACTACCTCACCTAAAATTCTTCCTCTGGCGTGAGCAAGCCATCAGGGTATGTTTTGGAATCATAGAAGGGGGAGGGATAGTGGGCCACTCTTACTACTGAGGCTACATATCCCACCACACCTTCTGCAGGTGCATATACATTATTATATTTAAATCGAAGTTCTTTTTCCTCTCCCTGAGTGCCCCAGATCATGGTAGGGGTCAAACATGGGTTCTCAGGGGTAATCTGATATACTGGAATAGATCCTCATTCAGGCCATAAGAGTTAATAAACGGTTCAGAGGTAGATACAAGGTTTTCGTCATAAAACGCATTTTTAGATGTGAACAACCCTATTCCCCCAACTGCAATGGAGGCCCAACGTTATCCAAGGCCAACATCCCCAGGCCCATCTGCGCCAATTCCGCCAGCATCATCTGATCGTGCTTTTGATGTAAAACTCGTTTATTTAAATTAAAACTGATAATTTTGGTGGAAAGTTAGGGAATCACAACTTTTGGACCTTGAAGCATCCATATCCACAAGGTACAAGCATGAAGAATGGATACTTTTCAGTTGGAGGCAACCATAATAATGCCAAGTTGCTCTAATCTTTGGGTAAAAGAGGAAACAGCAGTGTGGCCAATCACAGCCAAAGTCCACAGCCGGCACCCACCGTTTCCACTTCAGAAAAGTTCCACATAAAAAAAGTTCATGCACATAAATTTAATAGGTTGGTCAACTAATGTAAGGAGAGTGTCTATAACTCTCCTGTTTCCAGAGTGGTGGTGCACGGTGCACAGAGCCAACGCAAGGAAGCTAGCCATTAGTACTGAAAACTACTAGTGTCCAGAAGAGGGTGCTGGAGCAATAATAACTAAAGCAAAGAAGTGCGATAAGTAACCAGCCAAAAAAGTCGCGGTGCACAAGAAGAGAAGGGGTAAACGCCCCAGATTGAAGGGTACTTGAGTGAATCAATGGTGTATGAGGTGATAATCTTATTGTGTTCAAAATGGAATGGTTAATGTGGCGTGAGACCTCCACAAAGGGGTCTGCGTACAGCATCATATAAAATAACATTTTAATAAAATGGTAAAAATGGGGAAATTTATTGTAAAAGTTGACCAACAAGGAGTGTTGGTCGCAAAAATATATTTAAGCTAAGTTGGTAAAATTATGAGTCTGTGGAATTGTACCCAAGCCTTGAAACTCCAATAGACAAATGCTCCCATTCAATTTGGTAGAATACACCAAAACTACCTTTACTCAAGTGATCAATTGCAGCTGTATTCTACCCAAACTCATAATTTTGTAACTCAAACAGGTTTTGAAACCCCATTTGCCTATTAACCAAATTGGATCATCTTCATTTGTAATGTAGATCGTCTTTTTTAACGCTAGGGATGACACAAGGGGCTGAGCATTTTGCACCTCATTAGTACCAACCTGGGCATATTGAGCTTGTACCCAGATTTGGTCTATTGTGTGCTTAAGGCCAGGAAGAGCCTGAAGTTTCACCTTCTGGGCCTCCTGTCGCCCAGCTTTATCCTTGGCGTTGGTTCCCACTATTAAGTTGTTTAACCATGACATCTATCCTTACCCATTTAACTTGATCCATGCTTAGATCCAGAAGTTTATGGCCTTTCCTCTTGTAGCATGAAGTCTTCAGCAATTCCCGTCTAAGTTCAGCTTCTCTTCTGAGGATCCTCAATCCTTACTAATTATCCAACAAAAGAGTCCCCAATTAAAGTACACAGCAATAATTTTCTGAAGATGAATAGAACTAAACGCAATATTAAATGCTACTAACTTGGTATCTTTATCTATGTGAATCATCAGGGGAATCTATAGAAGGAATACTGCGCCCAACCCTCAGTTGTTGCCTCAGTAATGAAATGGCAGCCGTGGTTGTTGAATTCCCTTCATTGTCTCATCAATATGGTCTTTCCCATCCTGGTCAGGTTTCTTTCATCAGACATCCTTGAGACCTAAAACAAAAAGAGTCAAAAAATGTGTCCATAATATTTTCTACTCAATCCCAGAAAACCAAACTTAATCGGCAAGCAACCTGCTTAGGTAATGGGACCTGTTACCCATTATGGCATGTTGCAAACCAACTGATTGATTTGCTAGTTGCAAGTGGCATCACTCGCCTTGAAACTTGCTCATTAAATTCCTAATTTTTCAGTGATGAAACCTGACCATTCCCAGTCTGTAAACCTAATAGTTAATCTAGATCAACTATCAAATGCCCCATATTGTCAGCAACCCTGCCTGATAAGACCTTAAGCATTCCTCTGTATTGCTCCCCAATTAAACCAAGCCTGACAAATTACCTAAAACTCCTGAACATTATTAAAAAAAATCAGGGTCAACTGATATCCAATTCACTCACCATAGGGAATTATCCCCTTTTGATCCATGGTAATTTAGGAGGCTGGAAAGGTGGGCAAAAATCTTAACAGGAACATTAGCAAATTTCTTGTCTCTATCTTTTTTATCATTTAATGTAATAAATCATTTTCTTTCAAAAAATTACATTCATTATGTTTATGTATCTCATTTTATTAAATATTCAAATTTTACTTATTGGTTCTTTCTTTTGTTTTATTTGTTTGTATCTCAAAAACTTTCAGAAGTATAATCTGGTATAAACTGAATTTTTTAATTAGATTTAAATAAATGCAAAAAGTACTAATTACTAAGTTACTTTAATTTAACTAATTACCTTTTTTTCTATTACCTACAAACTAAACTAGCTCACAAGTCTTAATCACATCTTCTCAAATATAATAGGGAATGTTTCTTCATTTTCTTTAATTGTAATGAATTCATATACTATTCATTCAATTGTGATGAAACTTTAGTGAGTTTTGCGCATGCCACAAGAGTTTTTATATTATTACAGTCATTTTCATATTAGTAAAATAAAAAGTGTAGTATAAGAAATGAAAACTTTATACTTTATAATAGTAATAATTACTCTATTACAGCTGAGAAGTTTGATATTAAGGTGATTTGCTATTTTCAATGGTTTTGCTAAAATTAGTTGTTTTAGGTTGATTAGATAAGTTTGGTTTAAGTTTACTAAGCAGTGGGTTATTAGTTAATTTGGAATATACAATGGTTTTATCTAAGTGGTTTATTAACTTATCTATATATAGCTGAAACTGATGTTGCATACAATAATACAAACTAAAAATATAGTGATGAGCCAATGTAGTTATCCAATTCATATAAAAAGTATTATGTATCTGCAATCACTTTGCTTTGATTTAGACAATAAGCCATTAAGTTCTGCATTTTTTATATAACCAAGGCAAGCTGACCAGGGGACAGACAATATCAAAACTGAAACTTTAAAATTAAACCAACTAAAAAAATAGTAGATGAATTAACCGCCCTTTTGGGCAGCAAGACACAAAATGAGATGATAAAGTTACCTACCTGGTGGCATAGCAGTGAGCTGCTTATCCCTCCATGGTGGAGGGGGAGTGGGGAGATGGCAGGTCATCATCAGGCTCATCATTATAGAGGCGGATCAATGCTAAGAGTAAGGGGCTTAAGCATCCACAGGATGAGGGTTGAGGTGGAGTAGATAGGTGTTTAGATCAACAATTTGGGCCTTGATTAAAGCCTCTATGATCTCACCAACATGGTGTTTGGACTGTATGTGGTCATTGAGAAGTTGTTCTAACTTCACAGTATTTGCTCTTGTGGTGCGTTTGGATGGGGAAAAATCTTTCAGTTCAGCGACATGCTTTACGGTGGTGATGGCAGTTTTGTGGAGGCATTGGATTTCCTCTTTTGTGGTATGAGGGAAATTGGAGGGGAAAAAGGGGGTGTGCAGCCCTTTTTTAAATTCTGCGACAGATTTTGCACACAGTTGAGATAATTGGAGTATTGGGTTTGGCCACTGTGAATGCGGCAAGCTGATGATCACTTTGGAAAAAGGTTTTGGGATTGGGTATATATCAGTTGGTTGGGGCTGAGGTATCAAAGTATGAATTCAGATAAGGTGTTAAATCAATTTAATAACTTGGTGGTGGGATCATTTCCCAGATTCGGTTACTACCTCCAATAATTTCTAGAGATCTTTGATTGATTTGGGAAGATATGTGGGTAGGTGATTTTGGTTTGGTAGGTTTTGGGGCGGGTGATTTTATGGATTAACAGTGGTCCAATCCTGCACCCAATTGGTTGGCATAGGTGTTCATTGGCCAGCTTGGGTTTTAGGTGCTAGATTTTGCTTCTGATTTGAGTGCATGTCCTGTGGGGGTGGGGGCAGCCAAAAGTCCCACTTGAACGCCGTTGGTGTGGCCTCATGGGTGGTGTTGGCCATTTTTGTAGGGTGTGAACTATATTGACATACCTTTTTGGTGTGGTCCAATTCATAGCAGAGGGGAAAATTGTGCAACAATTGTTGGTGTAGGTCCAAAAAAAATGGTCAGGTGTTGATGGGCTATTGGAATGTGGTGGGGTGTGCTAGGCTATGTTCAGCTGGTGGGGAGTAATGGTGGCCATTGCCCAAGGTGCCACAAGGCGTTCAACACCACTTGAGACAATGAATTGGAGGATAGGGTTTTCGCCATATGTGGACAACCCTGACATCAGCTCCTCATATAGTGTTTGAGGGTGAAGTTGTGAGGGAGGTTTGCAAAGGTTATCACAAGTGTGGTATCATTTGGGGAGGCGTGTTCAGGTGGTGGTAATGGGGTATTTTTATAAATTAATAATATGGCTGCTGCAGAGGCTGCATCCTCTTGGGTGGGGAATCCAATATTGAAATAGCCCTTGTATGGGCAGAATTTAATAAATCCTTTTGGTGCAAAGGTGGCCATTGCCAGCTCAATTATCACTTTGTTGGCATATGGAAAGAGACATCTGTACTCAACATGGAGGCAAAAGTGAATATTGGATCAGGGTAGGGCTAGGGGGTGGTAGCAGGTTAGGTGGGCTCATGCAAGGTGAAGTGCTAAGTCCCTTGGGGACATAGCGGCCAGATGTATTTGTCAGACTGGACAAGCCAGTCTGCATGCATTTTCCTGATGGGTGGTAAATGCTAGCAGGTGGTGGATCTGAGGACATAAATTTGGAGATTGGTGCAGCAAGGTTGTGGTGGAAAATTGACTAGATTTTTAAAATCGCTTAAAATCAATGTTGAGCGGAAAGATAGGTTCTGCATTTTTTGTAGTTTTAACCAAGTTCCGTTTATGTGCTTACAACTTAAGATATGTTAGCTTGGTTATTAAACATCTACTCATCTTTTATAAATAACTACTTTATCTTATTTTCTTATTATAAATTTGAATGCCTGTATAAAATATTTCACTTGGTTCATAAAATATCTGCGCCAAGTTAGGTTGGAATTGATTCAGTAGTTTATAAGATAATATCACACATATATGTAAAGATTTTTTTGTATTGATATGCTTTGGTTAGCAGTTTGGTAGTATTTGATTGATATGATATGTTTTATTTTAAATTTGCTGAGTGATTGGTGCTTTTTGGTCAATTTGATAGATCCAATGGTTTTGGGTAAGTGGTTGGTGGTTTTTTATTAATCTGATATGTAAATCAGGTTTAGCTGATTGCTGATGAATTTTTGTTGATTTGATAAATCTTAATTTTATTTGGCCAAGGAGTTGGTGAAATTTGGGTGTTTTTTATGTTCAATTAGTTATGGCTGAGCAGTTGGTGGTTTTTGATTAATTTTGATAGGTTCTTTGGCTTTGCCAAGAAGTCTGATAGAATTAGAGTAACTTGATAGATTCAATTGGTGTTGGATTAGTGGTTGGTGGTTTTTGATTGATTTGATAAGTTCAACTGTATTGGGTAAGCAATTGGTGATTAATCAGTTTTATATGCTCAATGTTAATGAGTAAGCAGCTTTGTATCATCTATATCATAAAAACCAAATTTATCAGTTCAAATGACCTGGTAACAAATTAACCCAAGCAACACCAGGTAGCTCCACTAGTCCTTATAAAGGTAGCATAAAGTTTTGAAAATTTTTATATTTTATAAATCCTAATCAGTGTTATGTATAGCTATAATAAATTTATTTGAGGTACGCCAACTAGGGGATGGAAAGTACTGAAACTCAAAAAAATAACCTAATAAAAAGAATGACCAGGAAAACAAAACAAAAACAACAAACCAGGAAGAGAGCGGAAACCACTAACCCACCATGGCTGAGGGTGAGGGGGTTAGGCAGTTTGTCTGCAGACAAGTTTACCATGATTATGCCATGTTGGTTGGAGAGATGAACTAAAGTGGAGAGCCAGGGTATTGGGGCATCAGCGTAGTGTGTGTTGATGGTGGTGTAGTATGAGTTCTCCACCTCTTCATCAAGATTAGTGCAGTAAATCACTTCAGTAAATTCTGCTACATGTTGTTCAGAATTAATGCAGGCTTTTGGGAGTTAGGCTAAAATTTGGAGATATTCTGGTGGGTTATTTTAGCAGTTGGGTTAAAACCTTCTAGTTTAGCAACATGCATGACAGTGGCTTCAGCATCATCAAATAATTTTGAGATATCACTGCAGGGAGATAAGGGGAAGTTGGGGGGAAGTAGAGTGTGGGCAACCCTAGTTGGTATTGAACCACTGATTTGGCCACTGCTTTGCATAGGTTTGGGCAATGGGGAGAGGCCACTGCAGCTAAGGTGAGCTGGTGGTCAATTTGGTAGGGGGTGGCTTTGGGTTTAGGAGTGAAATATTTGGGGGTGGGGTATTGTCAAAATCAGAAAGGAAAAATTCAGCCTGACCATAATTGAACTGGATGAGAGGTTGACCAGTTTGCTCACTCATGATAATGTTACCTGATTTATCAATCTTAGCCAATAGGTCCCATAAATTTGGTTTATAAAAATAGTGGTGTTGGAAGTTGGGTGGGTGGTAGTGTGTAAATGGGTTGCTTGGGAGTGAATAGCTTTCCAAGCCTGAATCTGATTTGTGGGAGTAGAATTGGGTGGGTTAATATGGGCAGTTGGTTTGGTAGGGGCAATTTCACACTCTGGCCCATAGAATAAGAATATTGGGGGGAGGGGGCAGCAAAATGCCCCATTCAGAATATACTGAATGTGGCTCCAAAGCCACATCAGAGGAAGTGTCTTGGGAGCAGGATTTTTTGGAATAGTTGAGTCCAAAACAAAGGGGACAAATTTGGTAACTATTATCTACCTGAGCCCAAAAAAAGTGCTCAGGTGCTGCTGCAATACAAGCATGGGGGATTTGGTAGGCTATGACAGGGTGGTGTGGGATTATAGTGGAAGTTGCATGAGGGGCAGCAAGGTGCTCTGCACCAGAGGGAATTGTGAATATGAGGTTGGGCTGAGAGTCATATACCATAAGCCCTGCCATCAGCTGATCATACAAAACTTGGGGTGAAGGTGGGAAGGGAGGGATGTAAAGGACACCACCATTGTGGTGTCTTTAGGCAGGTAAGTTTGGGTAGTAGAGATGGGAGTATTTTTAAAAATAAAGGGAGTAGAAGCCACTGCTGCAGCAGCCTCCTCCATCTGAAATCCAATATTGAAATAGCCCTTAAAAGGGCAGAAATTGATAAAGTCAGCCAACACAAATTCAGCAGTAGTCAATTTGAATTGCCTTGTTGGTATATGGGAATAAATGCCTGTAGTCAACTTGGAGGCAAAATTGGATTGTGGATTGAGGGAGGGCAAGAGGATGGGGTGAGAAGGGTGGATGTGCACCAGGTGGAGTGCTAAATCCTGTGGGGGACAAAATGGTCAGATGAAGATGGTAGGCTATTTGACCCTGTGTAAATACATTTTCCCACAGGTGGAAAATGCTAGGTGGTGGAGCACCACTACCTCACATTGGAGCAGCAGACAGCTGATCCATGGACATATTGTAAAAGGGCGTGGCCAGATGGCAGTAGTAAATTTAACTTATTTCTTAATTAAATTACATGAAGGTTAACTCAAGTGGAAGGAAAAACTTAGAATTATATGTATAGCGCTCAGATAATATAGTCATATATTGAAATATATACATCCAAGAGATTATTGCTAAACTTACTTGCTGAGCGCTTGTTTTTAAATAAGTTCTTAATTATATATAAAAAGGTAAGTGGATGATAATATGGGTTAAGTTTATATTAAATAGAATAAAATATGATTTGTTACTTAGCTATTAAAGATGGAATACTTGAAATATAGTTTTAGAAGATAGAAAACTATAAAATAGCTTATATGACTTACTAATTTAAAGTTTAAGTACAATTTATTTATCTAGAATAAAATCTATAAGCAAAATATGTTAGACGTAAAATATGGTAGACTTTTGATAACTTGGTCTATAGAAATTAGATGTTTACCATAAATTATATACTTGCTGATGATAAAGTTGGGTTAAACTATATCATTGATAGAACGGAACAAAAAGGGTGGTAGAAATTATTTTGATAGTACCATCTAGATTGTTAGAAATAAAAGAAAGCAAATCTATATAAAAATAGTTTGATTTTTATAAAGGATAAGATAAGGACATGAACTTGCAAAAAAGCACAATTTTTTTTTTGTAAAAAGTGAAATATGTGGAGAATCGGGGCATCGATCCCCGTGCCTCTCGCATGCTAAGCGAGCGCTCTACCATTTGAGCTAATTCCCCATTTACCAGGACCTAAATAACTATAAATTCCTAATATAAATACGTCTCAGGGAGTGAAAATCGAATTAAGGCAATACAAATACTAACCTGAAGGATGTGGAGTTGATCCCGCCCTTCGCACATTGATCGGGGTGCCGCCAAAGGTTCTACTGACGGTTGGTAGGGTAAACACCAACACTACCCATAAGTGATCAGAAAAATCTTAGTTCCAATCCGAAGATAAATAGTTTTTTTTTCTTTGATGGAATTGGCCCTGTTTAAGTTTCAAATCGAATTTAATACTTGCTTTTATTTAACTCAAAATCTTTGTGTTAATCTTACATCATTCATTTAAAATATTTCCTAAAAATAACCTATTAATAAATTTTGCACAGCTACTAATGTCAAATGACTACAATATTCTACCATAAGAGATCGGTGTATCCCCCCTTTAAATTGGGACCACCTAATGCTAAAAAATATTCTACCATAATTTTCTAATTTTCATAGCAAAATAAAAAAGTTTTATAAATGAGTAATGAAAATTATATATATTTTTGATATCAATTATTATATTGTTACAGCTGAGCAATTTGCTACTCAAATTATTTGATAATTCAAATAGATTTACTAAACTCTCTTTCTTCTCAGTGTAACTTTCCAAGCAAAATTACATGAACTTATAAAACAATTTGAATTCACCCATAGTAGTTTTACTCTAATGTCCTCAAATTCTCCACTGGCTGCTCCAGTGTGGGGCAGTGGTGAAACTCCCCCACCATTTTTCATCCATCAGGAAAATGTGCTAGGACTGGTTCACCCAGTCATTCCAAACCTATAGGCTGATTCATTCCACCCAAGGACCTAGATGCCCACCTTGCTCATACCCAAGTGGTACCACGCTGCCCCCTAGTGCTCCCCTGGAGCAACATGTGCTATGGCCTAAGGGTCAAATATGGGAAACTATTCCCATACCATGACCAAGCCATTATCAAAATGGCACAGGTGGTGATGATACCCACTGGCTTTTTAATTTCTACCCCTACAAGGGGTATTTTGACCTTGGCTTCAACTGTGGAGCTAATGCTGCCACTGCAGCAACTGTGCCCCTGGTATTCCAGAACACCCCTCTCCCCACAATTTAGACTTGGCTCTCAGTGAATACCACTCTGGTGGTCCAGTTTACTGGCCTGCCCACCCACCTCCCCCTGAATTGCTCCACCAGGAGCTGATGGATGGTTTGGCAGCCTATGGCTCCAACCCCATCTTATAATTTGTGGTCCCAAATGGGGCCACACGACTTGCTGGGTCTTGGGTATATGTCATTATAAGCCCTGAATTTAATAAAATTGTGGTAGCAATTCTGCTATGCACTGTTATTCCCTCAGTGCCTGACCATCTATTTTGGGCCCACATCAAGGGTGGGCAGATGATCTGTCTGTCATGTTTCAAGTTAGACCACTTAAAATGCAAGTGTCCCTCC
Organism: Massospora cicadina; assembly: GCA_022478985.1. Classification (NCBI taxonomy): domain Eukaryota; kingdom Fungi; phylum Entomophthoromycota; class Entomophthoromycetes; order Entomophthorales; family Entomophthoraceae; genus Massospora; species Massospora cicadina. The sequence continues at coordinate 15,091 of JAKSZP010017405.1, forward strand.
TCAACTACTTCAGGTGGATCAGACAACTCATCCATCAACCTCCAATCTGCTACCCACCCTGTACAATTTTTGATATGGGGCACAATCCTACCTCCTCCACCCCCAAAGCCTGTTGCTGAAGCTGCACCTGCAGCCACCAATCAGCCTCCTCCTTATCCCAATACTATAAATAATTCCTCCAATCAAGTATCAGATTGGATCCCAGTTTAATCCCATGCTTTCTCAAATAAATTGACCAAACCTCAACCATACACTGATTCCCCAATCCAATTCAACCAAAACCCATAGAAATTATTGGCTGAAATTGATAAATCAGGTAAGTTCAGTGAAGAACCATCTCTGAAAATTGAGCAGTTTATTAATGCAGAATAAGATGCCAAATACCCCCTCAACTTTATACCCCACAGCCAAATGCTGAATCATTTCACAGTGATCACCAGCTTGCAGTCAAAGCAGCTGCAACAGATTGTCATCCCATGCATAAAGCTGTCACTAAATCAGTAGCAATACTCAAAGGAGGAATTCCACCTCCTGTTATCCATACAACCTTAACTCCAAAAAATATTGGTGAACCAGTATTACAAAAATGCAAACAATGCTATCCAGAACATGGCAACTATAGCCTTGAATTAAAAAGCAAAAATAACCTGAACCAACTTTGCCACGTTCATTAAACTCCCAGACAGCTGAATCAAAGCTGAAAAAGTTTTAACCAAATATCTCAGTGCCATTTATCTAGCTGGCAATTTCCATGAAATCCCAATTATCAAAGATATTGAACCCCATGCTGCAGATGCCCCAAAGCCATTACTGACAGCTGTGATATGCACTCTACTATGGGAGAAAGAAGCTGCTGCCAAAGAGGCTGCCAAAGATGAGCCCTCTGACCCCCCCTCCCCTTCCACCATGGAGGGATAAGCGGCTTCAGCTGCCCACCTGGTTGGTTGGTTTTGAAGCGTTTCACTCAATCCACTCATTAGGGCGTTTTGTTTTAACCAACTAGTTACATTAGTTTTTAGTATATTTTAGTTTTGGTAATGTCCATCCCCTGGTCAGCTTGCCTCAAACAAATAAATTGATTTACTAAGTGGTTGGTAATAATTAGGCTGATTATCAAGTTAATTTTTTTAGTAAGTAGTAAGTGATTGGCTGATTTGATGGTTTAAATGGATTTTCAAGCAGCGGGTAGTTTTAGAGATTCAATAGGTCCAATTACTTTGGGTGAATAGTTATTAGTTTTTGGCTATTCAATAAGTATGATTACTTCTAAACATACTGATAACCCTCTACCAGTGTATAAACTGATATAAATAATATAATCTGTTAATGGTCAGCTTACCTCAAATAGATGAAGATTATTATGGGTAAATTCCAATTTCCCAAACTACTTAATCAATTTCAACCAACTGTAGCATAAATATTATATGAAGCAGGAAAACAACAATAAACAAAATTTTCATATTATGATATTTTTCATATTCATTTTGGTAATATCCATCCCCTTCTCAGCTTGACTCAGATAAATAGTGTTATAGATACATCATAAAAATGGCTCATGGTCACCTTATCATGAATAAAACATTACAGCTGGCATATTATGGACTTATTTCTATAAGATGACAATTATAAATATGATGATACCCTAACTATTGGGGGTCAGTTATCATCATGTAGGTTGAGAATTGTTTTCATTTAAAACCATTTTAGATACATTGTCTTCTGTAATTTAGTGTTTGAATATCTTTTTTAATTACATAATTAAGTTTCAATTTTCCATGTAATATCTATATTATCAATATATTTTTACTATTCAAGGCAGGCACTATATTATTGATATAAAAATTAAAAATAGCATGTATTTAGGCTGTACTAATATGTAAAATCAATAAGAGTAGTCAAAGCAATTATATGCAGTCATTGTAGTTTATAAGCTATTACATAATTAAGTTTTTATATAAATTTTTCTATTAAATAGAAAAGTCCAATTTAAATTTTAACTAGTATTACTATAAGGAATATCATTTGGATTTTATAGTCTTAAAATACAAACTTAAGTACTAATAGATTGTTTTTAAAGTTACCCTCTTTGTATCATTGATTAGACCTTTTTCTTGACATATCAACTTATAGTGTCAGAATCTATAAAAAGCATTTTATTGATTCAATTAGCTTCCTTTCCAGAAAGTACAATCTGATTTAGAAAATAGATAAATTTTGATCATCTTATTGCAGTAATTAGCATCACTTAGCTGGCACTTTTGTTGTTACAGAATGCTGTCACTTCAGTGTTACAGTTGTAATGTTAATTGCAAAAGCACTCTTGATTCTTACAACATTTGTTTTTTATGATGGTTGGTACCCAACCACACCAGCTACCACAAAATCCAAATCTACTGTAGCCTTTATATCATAATAACTAGATTCATCTGTTGTAAAGCGCAACTGCACAAGATTCTTAGTTTCTTATAATTAATATGCTTCACTGTTCAATAATAGGAAACACAATCTGAGACAAAAATGGTTCAGCTAAAAGGATGCATTGCCTTGTTTAAAAATACTTCAGCAACATTTTACTAAATATAAAATTAAAAAACTACTAGTAAAATCTAGTACAAAAACCAAATTACTTTATTGAAAAAGAATAAATTATATCTAGATCACCTATGGCCATTATATCTATCAAAATTGTTATAGGCATCAATTGCCAAGAGATATTTGTAAAATTTAGTCATCAATTGTAGCATTTTTTATGATACTAAAAATAAAAATTCCTGCATAATATTCAAAAGGTGTGAAAATTGCGCCCAGAAAGTGTTTGTAAAATTAAAGTTATGGCAATTTTTATAAGACTTTAAGGAAGTATTATTAAATTAATATCAATTGACTGATCACAATAGGAGCTAAATTTTAAGTTCATATATAGAAGTCAAAGACATTAAAACTAGCCAAATTAATTGGCAATTAAGCTGACTAAATAAACACTAGAGGAGTGGATAGCATATTGGGGTGGTTCCTGCTCCATTCTGGGTTGGGTTTTGATTGAAAAAGGTTTGAAACCAGCAAAGGTTTGAAAACTCAGCATGATATATGTCCCATGGTCAACCAACCTCATTTACTTAAATTAACACTAGTTCAGAACATATTAGAAATAAGCATAACCTGGTTAAAATCCCAACACATCCCCTGGCTTAACTATATTTTTATCTTCTCTCAGCATGTTTGTTGATGCAAGCTCCGCTTCAGGCAACAGGCTAGGACTTATGGTACAAATTTTAACATAGTTATTGATGCTGTTATGACAGTGAGGTCCTTGATACAAATATCTCCTTTAAGAGGTGGATGGAAATTGCAGTACCTATTGTAAAAAACATTTGATGGCAGATCCTGAAAGTAGATTGCAGCATCTTTGTCTTGGATTCTGCTATTTAAAGTTAGATTGGGATTTAGGTATGGGTGTGTGACAACCCAGTGAAAAACCTACAATTCCAGTATCATAGAAGTACTAATGACTTGGAGGTGGGACACCCTGTGGTTTCTGTGAGGGTAGAAAAAGTTAATTAATGTAACAAAGGCCTCATAGCAAACTAGATGGCTGCAATGGGTGCAATTGAGGGGTTTTATGGGCAACCCCCAAAGGTGAGAGTGGCATGGAGGATGACCAAATCTCCTGGGCTTGCAGTTTCTGGTCTTTGGTTTAGTCCCATAATTTATAGTTTCAGCTATATACATTAGTACCTCTCTATATCAAACTTCTTTATATCAAAAATCTCCATTTATTAATCTTTTAAGTCCCATGAAATCCTAACCTAAGAAGAAGAATAAGAAGACCATCTAGTACTAAATAAAAGAAGAATAATAAGAAACAGGGTTCTGTATATCAAAATTTCTATAAATTAAATTTTTTCTTAGGAACCATCAAATTTGATATACAGAGTTCCTACTGTATATTTAGAAAACTTAGGTTAATTGATTGTTGTTAACCCATAAAATGATGAGGATCAGGAACAAAAACTAAATCAAATTGGATCAATTTAAATACATGGCAGGCTTGGACATTGTCTCACAGTTGTTAGGGTGTTTTGAGCTGATGCATGGAGGCAGAAAAATATTTAGATGGAAGATTAAGTTGCTGATGTAAATTGAGGCAGATTGACCTAAGGTGTAACGGATGGGGCTCCCAAAGCCCAGCCCGCCACCAGCCCTAAACCACCACCCCCACATGTGGCCATATTAACTTCAAATGGTCCTGTCCAAATGGATGGCCTTGCTGGGCACACCAGGCCAAGGCGTGGTGCACCAGCCTCTGTCGCCTCAGGCCTCCAGGCCAAGGTTCATCCCTATGGCTTCTGTCACCTTGGGGTCACCAGGCTGAGGTGTGGCCAACCGGCCTCTGTTGCCTCAGGCCACTCTGGCTCCTTCTCTTCTCGCCAGGTCAAGACCACTCCAAGAGGATCCTGGCGCATCCACCTCCTTCCTCACCTCCTCATCGCACCGCCATCTGCACCCCCAACCTCACTTTAAATAAATATAATTAAATAAAACAAGACCAGTGAATAGCAGCCTTTATTGGAAGTAGACTCGGAGTCAGAATAGAATTCTAAAGTGAGGTCCATTGGGGCTGACCTCACTTTGAGATACTTCCTAAAAAGGCTTAATGAATTGTGGGTAATGAGGGGCACAAAATCCTCCAGAATTGATGGCATCCAGGCAACTTGGCAGCGAAATGGGGGAACATCATAATGGACAACCAATTAAATAAATTTTTTATTTAATTTATTCTGTTATTGACCCAAATAGGAAAATCCTGCTCAGAATCTTGGAATTACAACTATCAAAATATATGAATCTCATAAATTCCAACCTTATGATATTCATGTACAATCATTGATTGTTACATTACCCCCTTGTAAAATGGAAATACCAGCGGATTTGGACCTGAACCAGCAAGGCAGGCGTGCAGCAACCAACGCTTTTTTGACAGGAGACCTTTTTCATGAGCAGCTTGGGGAAATTGACCAGAAATTTAGAGCCCCCAGATCAAATCAATGGGTTCTCTGGAGGTCTCCTGGCGGGCACAAGAGGCCATTAACTTCCAGCAGTCCAGCCCACACCCCAAGCTCCCCATCCCCTTCATTGGAGGGCCCTACAAACCAACAAAAAGGATTGATGGCCCATGACGATGCTTGGGACAATGACCGCGGCCATCTTGCAGGCTGTATGGAACCACAGCCAACCAAGGTAAGTTTGAATTTGAAATGTTGTAATGGACGGGGCTCCCAAGGCCCAGCCCACCACCAGCCCTAAATCACCACCCCCATATGTGACTGTACCAACTCTGAATGGTCCTGTCCAAATGGATGGCCTTGCCAGGCACACTGGGCCAAGCTGCAGTGCACCAGCCTCTGTCACCTTGGGCCTCCAGGCTGAGGTGTGTCCCTATGGTCTCTGTTGCTTCAGGGTCACCAGACCAAGGTGCAGCTAACTGGCCTCTGTCGCCTCAGGCCACTCTGGCTCTTTCCCCTATCAGCAGGGCAAACCACTCCAAGAGGATCTCTGCACATCCACTCCCTTCCTCACCCCCTCATTGCACCGCCATCCGCACCCCCAACCTCACTTTAAATAAATATAATTAAATAAAACAAGTCTAGCGAATAGTGGCCTTTATTGGAAGTAGACTTGGAGTCAGAATAGAATTTTAATGTGAGGTCCATCAGGGCTGACCTTGCTTTGAAATACTTCCTAAAAAGGCTTGTTGAATTTTGGGTAATGAGGGGCGCAAAAGCCTCCAGAATTAGGCATCTATGAAACTCAGAGGCAAAATGGGGGAACCTTAGAATGGACAACCAATCAAATAAATGATTTATTTAATTTATTCCATTATTGACCGGAATAGGAAATCTACTCAGAGTAATGGAATTTAAACTATTGACATACATGGTTCTCATAATTCCCAACCTTATAAGATTCATGTACAATTGTTGATTGTTACATAAGGGGCAATGCCCCAGATTATCTGGCGCCTGGGCTTCACCTACAAGTGAAAGAGTGGGAGATTATCACCCCTTAAATGACTTATTGAAATTAGCAGAGTGGGAGGCCTTAACTTGTCTGGATTTTGCCAAACCAGTTGTGGGATGATGAGGTGAGTTAGGAGGATGATTGTGACCATTCTGAGCAAGGGTTTGTGAGAATTTTGGTTGGCCAGATCACGCTCAACCAGAGATGTTTGGCAAACTGGATCTTGTGGATTGGGGAGCTCTTCTTGGATGGCATATTGGTGAAGCAGGTCAGGAGCATAACTTCTGATGACTTCAGCTAGAACATGGCGAGCTTCTGGATCAATGGATTGAAGTGCCTACTAAAAATTCATCAGTTTCAGAACGCTTATTGTGGCATGTTTATTTGGGTTCAAAGAAAATTTTTTTGTAGGAAGTAGACCAACGAAGCCAAGGAGAGGGTTTTTGTAACTGAGAATGCTATTTAAACAGACTTAAAGAATGAAATGACAACCAACCCTAGGAAGAGTTTAGTCTTTTATATCTGATGGTGGGAGAAAGGATTAAGGGATAGCTTGAACTGAGCTGGCTGAAGTGCTTGCAACAAGCAGCCTATTTTTGAGGGGTCTTTAGATACCTTACATACTTAGATGTTAAATTCTTTGATACCGTAATTACTGGATCAGCAGTGGAGTACTCTCACCAATATAAACTAGAGCGGATTTTTTTGGATCATATGCTCAGCAAATTGGTTTTTAGCAGAATCAATTTTGAAAATTGATTTATAATTATATTAGTTTAGTTTTTAAGAATAAAATCTTGACTTAAATCATCACTTCAGGACCTTTGTTGAAATCCAGGGGATAGGGATGCTAACTGGTGCTGATTGGCCCTGGATTTTAACGATTATTAGCAGGAGAAGTACACTCTCTACTGCTAATATAAATTTTTGTAGGATGTTATTTGACCACTGTTAAATAAAATATTGGAAACTTTGATAATATTAAGAGTTGGGGGTTTTCAGATTTTTATTATTAATAAGTCTGAGATCAAGAAAAAAAATTATATCAATATCTTGAGGCTTAGTATATAAATTGTATCAAAGCTTGAAATGAGTCGGATGGGAAATTTGTTATAAGCTGAGTGCATCTGAATTTTTTAATATGGGCTTTTAAACTATCAAAGCTCTCAAGCCTCACCTTTCTGGATAGAAAGGCTGATGGAGAGTTGGTAGAAGGTAGGATATAACTGTGAGGCAGTTATTTAATATATGACCCAAACATTGGGTGAAAATATTTGCCTCTGGTGAAACGCCCTCCAAGGCTATAAAAGAGGGTGGTCGTGGAGTAGGTGTTTGGATTAAACTATAATGGGGCTGGGGAGCAACCTCAGATGGGCTCCCCTGATTTCGCCGCATAGTCAGTGCAATCAGACTGCCCAAACTAGTGTTATTTAGCTGAAAAGTGAATACAAAAGTATTACCCTGATTCAAGGGCTTCCACCAAGAATCAGACAGGGTCTTTTATCTGATATTATAATTATTTTCATCCCGAAAAACTCTTATCACAATATTGGACTTGTAATTGTCTGACATTACACCCTTCAAGAGTGTTAGAGGGAGAATAAGGGCGCAAGAACTGGTTATGGAATTAATTGACAGTAACTCTGGTAGCAAGGGACTTATTGGAGTACTCACTCCCTCTCTTGTAAGTGACTACAAAAGGGCCTTCCCAAATAGACTGAGCTTCTCACTTATGTAAGTGATACAATTGTGGTAATACAACACCAGGTCTGACACTAGAAAGAAAGGGAGGGGCTTCCTATGCATATTTGCAGCTACCCCTTCTTTGGTGACTGTTTTAGCTAGGTTAGTCATGGCATCAGAATGCAGCTGAATGATGCGTTATAACAATCTTTTCAGGGCGTTTTCAGGATCATCTGTCCGACCAGAGAATACATATTTTGCTAGCAGGGCTGGTACTCCTGATTCCTGACCATATAATACATAGAAGAGAGACATTTTAAGGATTCGTTGGTAGCTGATACAGTAGGCCATGAGGGCACTAGGTAATAATTGATCCCAGTTAAGGGGATCTGAGCTGGCCATCTTTTGTAATATGGAAACCAGATTTTCATTTGCTCTTTCCACAGTAACTGTTATAATTTTTTATGTGATACTATTAGGATATGCCATAAGGGTCACACAGGTCAAACCCACCAAACAACGGATGGACAATGTGAGGATTGTTGGTCCTCCAAACACACTTTAAGATATAATAAATTATGTAGCAATTGCCCTAATGACACTTTTATTTATTTAATAATTACAAAGGTTCCTTGCTGTTCCTATCTCTCAAAATAATTAACAATCCTCCCTTTCAATCGCACCATCTCAGTTATATATCAGCAACTTCAGATGATACAATTCCTCAGCTTAGACTATTTGGTTCCTTAATATTCTCATTAATTTTGGGATGGTATCCTTAAATTCTCTATCACCTTAGTTCAAGGCAATCTAATTAAAATTCATCAAATGTTGACATTGCCTTATCACCTTATTTGGAGGCAATCCAATAATAACCCTTTATAACTCAATATAACCTCATCCCAAGGCGCTTGAATAATCTTAAATAATCATCATGGTCAACAGATTCTCACTAATCCAACATAGCTATTCAGGGCTTATCATCCAGTCAAATCAGGATCTCAACAGTACCATTTGTGGAAGGGTTGTAAGGGGCCAAAAAAAGTTGCTGCGTCCCCATAGAAGTAGCCAAAAGCCTTACCACCTGTGAGGTAAATTTTTTTTTCCATTGTCACAAAGTAGGACATGAGTTAACCATGCCAGATGTAAGTATGTTGATGTAGGAGGGTGTCATTAGCTTTGGCAATCTAAGCAGTGTCAAGAAATTGATATGACTGGATGATAAGCTATACATTCTAGTGAATCATAAAATAGAGTTAAGGCGAGCCTCAAGATTTAGCAAAAATTATATTGAAGTTAAGTGAATCAATTGTAGTATTAATAGTTCAGAAAACTGAGGAATTTCTACCAAAACCTTGAGATTAAAGAAAACTCCCAATATGGAACAAATAGGAGATTACTAAGCAGAATAGTGGAATCAACCTAGAATACTGAGATAAGAGTTGAGTGGAAGAATGAGAATAGGAGGTTTTTTGAGTAGTCTGAAGATACTTTCTGCAGTTTTATATTATAGTAAAAGTGTAGATTGGGTTAATTGCTCCACATCTTTTATATAAATCTGTTTTATTGAGGATTAGCGATCTGCATATTGTCTGTTCCGTTGCTCAGTGGTTAATACCCTGTACAAACCAGCTCAGCAGATTTAACCCATATTACTGAGAAGTTAACACCGGTGCTCACTACAGGGGACCACTGGTCAACTTTAGAATATTGGCGCTAGGACATCATGGTGAGCCCTCACTCTTTCCGCCAAAATCTAATTGGATTAAATTGATCAATACACTTGGGAAACAATGGATTTACCTAATGAAGAACTGGCATTATTCACGGTGATGGAGACAGGAGATGAGAATATTATGATAGAATTGCAGTTAAGCGCTTGTCCCACATTGGTGTCAGATCAACAGGGCAGTTCCAAAAACGTGACCCCTCAGCAACTGCGGGGTATTTTGATATGGTTTTTGTGAGGGTACCTCCTTTATGATGATGATGTGGGGGAACATGCACTGAGTTTGTTTTATAACCAACAGGACCAAGAATCTCATTATGCATTGTATATGTCTTACCTTGATGCTACCACCACAGTCTGTCTCGCTGGCTCAGCACACATGGAGATGAGGAATACTTGTTTTGATACATTCAGCCTTTTATCCGCCAACTACTGTGTGTGTTGGCCTGAAATAACATTAGGACTGGGGACATCATTTGGTTTGTTCAAGTGCAACAGAATGACACTCGCCTTTTACTTGACTGCCTCAATCACTCTTTCTTGGAGGTCTAGGGGGCGCTAGTGCAATTGTACAGTTGTGTCATGGATTTTCACCGTCCTTGGACAAATTAGTTCAACAGTTGAATCATGAGTTACCCTGAGTAAAAGGGCAATTGTTAGACTGGTGCAGCCTATTGATGGAATGGATTTGGGATGTCACAGTATTGGTTAGTAACACTGAGCATTTATGGTGGACCTAAAGAATGGGATGAAGGAATTGAAGCAGAAGTGGCTTAGATTAGGGACTTGGTTACCCTGACAGAGTGGCAGATGACGGAACACGTTGACTCTGTGGCAGTAAAATTTAGTCAACTTCATGTTGAGTGGAATAACCAGCTGACGGCTGACCATATGAACAGCTACTTTTTGGCGTCCTCAAAATACAGCCAGTTGCTGGGTCATATTATCAGTTGTAAAATGCTAGTCAGGAATATCAGAGCTGAGCCATTACCCTTCCATTCATCAAGATGGTGGAGTATGCTGATATGCAATTGTGCTTGGATATCCTTCTCTGGGCCAACAAGGAGCTGGTATGGGAATGAGCTGCTCTCATTAATTAAGTAAATGAACCAAACCAACAAGCGCGTGACACCAGATGGCAGAACGCAAGAATGCAGGGCACATTGGAGGATGTTCTCTCATGGCTTTAGGAAATGGAGCGTAAACTGGACTCTGAGTGGGAATTCCACCGTGAATTACAAAGTGAGTTTGAAGCGCTTTAACAGGGGGTACAAGGTGGCCAGTGTTGGTGCTATTTGGTCAAAGCTGAGCAAATAATTGAGGAACATTTTTCTAGATATTCTATTAAGGGGGAAAGGGTGCAGTCAGCAGCAAGTCTGGAGAAAAATGCTACAAATTAGCCAGCAAGTAACATCTGGGGTTATGGCAGTTTTTCCTCACAATTTAACTTCTTCTCAGTCCACTTTGGACTTACATCCACCTGCGCGACCCTATTCTAGTCCACAAGGGGGATGTTCCCCTCAGCCATTTGGAACCTATTTCAGCTGTTCTTTATGCCTGGAGCCCAGAGCAAGGTGATTTTGTTTGGATCAAGAAATTAACGCCTTTCAGTCATGATGGGAACATGCATGGATATTTTAAACGGTTCAAATTTGCCATGGAAAGGGCATCAGATTGATGGAAAGTGAATCTGTTGCTTTCTGCTCTGGATGTTGAGATTGTCGACCAGGTCACCTATTACCATCTAAAATAGTTCCATTTCTTATCAAGAGGTGAAGGAGATTGTGCTCCATCTGTTTGGGGGTGCAGATAAGATGGCGCAGCGCAAGGCTGACTTTCTAACCATACATTTCACAAAAACGAGTCCCTGGTGGAGTTTGCAGAGAAATTCACAAATGAAGCTCAGGTAATAGTGGGAGCCATTATTTTAACCGATGAGGATGTAGGAATAACTATGACAGCGGTGGTCAAACTATATAATGAACTGCATAATGCTATGACTCACATACTGAATGAAGATGCAGGGCTTCTTCAAATTTTTAACACTTTGCACCATCTTTCCACTATGTTCAGTGCTCCCAATGTGGAGAGGAAGGCCCCTGCTACTGCCACTGCATAATCATTGGGAAATGTACAGCAACGACCCAATTATAATCCATAAGTAATATTTAACCACCCTATATGTCAGCAGATCTTTACCTCCCTCTTACCCTCAGCCACTCCATCCACCACCTAACTTCAATACTCTGGTTAACTTTTGACCTGGCTCTTAGGCGTGAGCTATAGATATGTGCCATTTATAAACGCTTGTTTCTCGTGCATATGACAAGGGAATTATGCTTCTAACTTCTCAGGCAACCAGCACATGCATGCAATACCATATGTTTTGATTGAGCAGGGAAAAGCTTAAGTGGAGTATAGAAGGGAAATTCTACCTCTGCTAATTCGAATTTAATTGTCCCTAACAATTCCCATGAGTCTTTTGCGTTGGCCCCAGTACCCAGCCCAATGACTTATTATACCACCAACTTCCAGCTGATACCTCAGCCTCCATTCAAGTGAGTGACTATCCCCCTTAAGGCTCCAAGTTCTACCGAGACGTGAAAAGCATATGCATGGCAAATCCTTGAACAAAACATCTCAAATGATGCTGGACCCTTAATGGACGTCGCCTCCCTAGTGGGGGTTAACGTAGCCATTCCAGTAGAAAAGATCAGCCAGGAGTATCCTCATGTCAGTATGGGTACATCCACTTTACTTTGTAACAAAAAGCCCTTGGACATTCATGATATAAACACCAATGGTTTTTCTTATTTGGAGTGTACCTACTGTGATATTTTTTTCAGAACACAAAAATTTGAGCTATTATAGATACTGGTGCCCCAGTTAATTTAATCTCCACCAAGCTTGTGGCTAATATTCCACTGAAGCCTGATGTGGATCACAGAGTAGTGTATGAGACTTTGGGGCACAGAGCACTTTGTCTGAAGGAGCTTACAGTGCGTTACCACTAAGATTTGGTTTGGTTAGGGCTTCCACTGTAAGTCCAGGGAGACGTCCCCTTTGCGTAAATTAGCAATTTCCCATTTTAAAATAAGAAGGGTCCAAAGAGGGCGGCTGTCCCCTCATCACCCAGGGCAACCTCGCCCATGTGGTAGACAAGCGCTGGGTAACAGTGCTCCCTCTGAAGATTCCTCCCTCAGTACCTGCACTCACATCTGTTAAACTTGTCCGCTGAATTAAGAAAATCTATGCTGATATTACTGAATTAAAGAGAAAAGGTCTGAAACCAATGGGAATAAAGTCCAATGATTGGAAAACTAATAGTTGATAAGGGACAATTTTAAAATTCTTGGCCATAATTTCTGATGGTATTAAGTCAACTAGCAGTACAATTGCTGACGCCAAACACCCCTCAAACTTGTCAAAAATGATCCCTGATGAGCAGATGATACCTATAGGGACTATTTCAGATAATTTAAAACCCCCATCTAAAAAAATCAAAATTTTCATTTAATGCAACTCATTTGGTCAAATGAACGCCCCAGTGACTGGGCACAGGCGGTTTGGGCATCCCAAACCTGTTTCCAACCAATTGGGACACCCCTATGTGGTGTCACAGCTAGTGACATATTTCCTGGAATTAATCGCCCTTCTAAAGCCAAGTCCAACAAGCCCTTGGGGCAGAGACCAGAACCCCTAAGGGTCACCAATGACCTATCTAAGGTCATTGACAAAAAATGGGTTTTGGCTTTGCCAGCCAGGGCTGAGGAAAACGGCTTAATTGAGGCAAAAGCCAAGGCGGGAATCGAACTCAAGACCCAAAAAATCACAAGATATGAGGTTTTGAAATCTGGCCAAATTTAGAAAAATTTTGATTTTGTTGAAAAATGACGAATTTGTAGCTCATATCAGATTCCAATAACCACTGGAATCTTCGTGAAGCAACCCCCTATAAATTTAGTCCCAAGATGAGAAAGGCTTTGCTTTTCTCAGATACAAAGATCATTCTAATAAAGTTTAGGATTTTGGGCACATTTCCTGTATTTTGATTTTTTTTCCAAAAAATACAACTCTGCAAAGTTTTGCAATGGCTGGAGTCCGTTTTCCGCTCTGGTTTGCACCCCTACTGTTGTACCTGAGTCCTCCACCTACTCCGCCACCTATTCCGCTGGCTCCGCCTCCTCCTATTTTGCTGCCTTTTGCCCTAGATTTTTTCGCCACCCTTCCCAGCTCCCAGGGCCTCATGTCCCTGATGATTGTGGCCAGTTTGGTGTGCGTTTTGTTCCACAGATCTATTTGGAAACACAATACTGACCGTTTAGGACGTCTCTTCATTTTGTTGGGTCACTTGGCCTTGTTGTGTCACCTTTGGCCTGTGTCTTTCCCTCCAGCGACCTCCTGCGCTCCAGTTTCCCTGACATTATCTGAGAAAAGCCTAGATTTTTTGTGAGTTTCTTCTACTGTTGGGTGGCTAGAGTTAGCCCAATCCTCTCAGAGTTGTCACCCGTTGAAGCGGTCCACTGGGCTGGTACTTTTGTATCCCTTCTGGCCTTGGTTGTTACCTTCCTCAAAGGGTGTGCTGAGGGTGTTGCGCGGCTCCCCTCACTCAAGACGCTCATAAAGTGTGCAGTACCTGCCACTACCGGTCTCACTCTCCACTTTTTCACGGGATTCCAAATTTAAAAATGAGATCTTCAACACGTTGTCCAGCCTTAGGGCCCGCCTGAAGTCTCAAGGCAAGGACTTAGCTGACGTCCTCCTCCTCCAGCTGCTGCTCTGTGAAATTTCAGAGGGAGCTCACCAATGGTTACTCTCCATGGGTGAGAATAATAGATCCCTCCTGGAATCTCTCCCAGCGTTGGAAACCTTTGTCAAGCCCTGCGAGTATCCCCCTGCTACCTTTGAGGACTATAACTCCTTTGTACACTTGTCCCAAGGAGACCTCACTACAGCTCAATACTTGCGCCTGTTTCAAGAGCGAGCATCAAGGTTGGAATCTCTTGAACAGTTGAAAATGGCCCTTCTCGCAAGTCCCTAGATAATACTGGTGCTTCCCTTGGCATATGGGATAACCCACCCCCTCCTTATCTGGGACATGCTCCATCCTTGCATCCCTGTTGTCTATCAGCCTCTGTGCCACCAAGCCTAATTGTACCGCTGAACTCCAGATCCTAGAACTTGATGACTCCATCACTGTGGGGCACCAACATGTTTCTGATCCAGTGGTGACATATCCAGCTGAGACACTGGCCGTTATGGACACTTCCAACCTGATTCTAGAAGGCCCTACTTCCGTACTCTCCCAGTACCGCTTGGAACCAGCAGTGAGCTCGCTGGAAGGTGAGACTGAAACCTCCATCATAGGTGGGGGTCCCCTCACCACTGGCCCTGCACCGCCGCGCTCCACGGAGTACCCCTCACTTTTGTCCTCAAAAGTAGAGGGGGTTAGTAAGTCTAACCCATTTGATTCAGAGCATTCACTTCCTCCAGGGTATGGACCTGCCGTTGCCGTTTTAGAACCTATGCCCTCTGCCCAACCTGTCATCCCAGTTGGCCCAGTTGAACAACTCTTTCCTATCACTCCAGAGTCACCTCTTGTGGCGGACTCCATCCAGAAACGAGTAGAGATCCATGAGAGGATGATTGAAGAAGAGATAGCTGTGGCTGACCCCACCAAAAGCTTGGCTGTCCTGACTGGTGTAGTCTCATGTGATAAAGACCTTCCTCCCGCCGAACATAGAGCATTAAGCTACCCCACACCATTTAAGTCCCGTGGACAACTTTATGGCAATGTGAAGTCATATGGAAAAAAACTTTTTAGGGGATACTCCACATTATACGCCGCCCTCTGGGCTTGGAGCCATCCTGTCATCCCTTGGCTCTGAGGGAAATAAACCCTCCTCTGCTTACTTCTTGTTCATGGCTACCTTTTCTTCTTCAGGGAAGAGCTTTCAAGCACTCACTTTGGTGGACACTGGTGCAACTGAAAACTTCATCCGCCAAGAGTTGGCAGAGGCCCTGGAGCTACCCCTGGGAGTTGGTCAGTTTGTGAAGGGTGGTGCATCTCAAACCATTCCAAGTTACCGTGTGTTAACACCTGTCCCTTTCATTGCAGGTGATGGTTACTTTGTTGAGAGCTTCTCCTCGATAAAGAACCTCCTATACCCTGTTATTTTAGGGGTTGGCTGGTGGCGCCGATTTGACATTGCCACTAACCTCCTAGACTCTACCATGCATGCACAATTTCCTGGTGGAGTCACGGTTACCATCCCTTGCTTAGATGAGAGCGCCACGGTGCTCCCCAGAAGGTGGGGCCCCTCTCCTAAGGTGGGCCTAGCCTCTATTCAACCTACTGATGCCCTGACCCCAACACTTACTCTGCCAGAATGCATCCGTGGATATGCTGATCTGTTTGATCCCACAAAGGCCCGCCCACTCCCTGAGCACACCAAGTTTGACTTTGAGTTTAAGTTGACCGTGGATCTTGTCAAGATATCCTCCCCAATTTACCCCTTGTCCCTGAGGGAGGAGGCTGCCTTGGACGCTTGGGTAGACGACATGCTCTCTAAGGGTCAAATCTTTAAGAAATCCTCACCTGTGTGCTCCCCCTCCTGTTTGTAGAGAAGTCTGATGGCTCACTTCGTCCCTGCGTTGATTATGGCAATCTGAACAACGTAACAGTGCCTGACCCCCATCCGCTCCCTTTGGAGCAACAGATTGCCCGCTACGTGGAGAAGGCTAGGGTGTTCAGCAAGCTTGACTGTCTCAACGCTTTCAACCAGATCCGCATTAAAGAAGGCCAGGAGTGGTTGACTGCTTTTTGCACTTGGAAAGGTATCTACCAGTTCAGGGTTATGCCGTTTGGTTTGAAGAACGCTCCCGCCTGCTTTCAGAGGCTCATTGATGCTGTCTTGGGAGACCTTATGGGTACATGCGCGATTGCATACATGGACGACATACTGGGTTTTTCCCCAGATGCAGAATCTCATGCCCGCCATCTTGTGTCTGTCATGGAGAGACTTTCACAGGCAAACCTTACAATTAAGGCTAGCAAGTGTGAGTTCTTCCAACCCAAGGTCGAGTTCTTAGGAAACATTATCTTCTCCCATGGTCACATGATTGCCCCAGATAAGGAAGCAGCTATCCGTGATTGGGTTACCCCCTCATCTCTCACAGAGTTACGCAGCTTCCTTGGGACATGTAACTTCCTCAAGAAGTTCACCCCCAGCTCTCAGAAGTTGCCGCCCCTCTCTACACCGCTTCAGGGAAGAAGATTTTTAGTTGGACTAATGAATGCAACGCTGCATTCCACGCCGTCAAGTCCATACTATTGTCCAGCCCGGTGTTGGTACATGCAGACCCCAGCCGCCCCTTTATTGTCGCCACTGATGCTTCCAACTTTGCGGTGGGAGCTGCTCTGCTACAAGAGGGGGAGGATGGAGTGGAACGGCCTGTTGCTTACTTTTCTAAGAAAATGACCCTGGCGCAGCTCAACTATGCAATATATGATAAGGAACTCCTTGCAGTTGTTGAGGCAGTACAACACTGGCGCCACCATTTGCATGGGTCTAAGTGGCCATTTACTGTCCGTACTGACCACAAGGCATTGATGTACTACCGCGCCCCCAGAAGCTATCCCCTCGCCAGTCCCGGTGGTTAGAAATCCTGTCAGTGTTTGACTTCAAATATGACTTCATTAAGGGCACCCAGAACATGTTACCTGATGCTCTATCCTGGAACCCTGCCCTAGCACCTGACCCAGCACTAGTTGATGCCCACAATACCCAGGTGTTGATTAAGCCGGAACAGGTGAAGGAGAGCCCACTGTCCAACCCCCCACTCTGCTTATGATGGAACCTTTGGAAGGTGACGCTGACACCCCTTCCCATGTTAGGTTGTCCCAACCTCTGTCAGCTGACTATGATAAGATTAAGCAGGCCTGCCATAGAAATGGCGAATCCCTGGACAAAGGCTACCAGTTGATGGATGGTGTCATCCTCCATCAGGGCAAGTGGTGGGTACCTCCTGGACCCCTGCGTGAGGAAGTGATCCGTGAAGCTCATGACCCTCCAACTGCTGGCCACCCTGGCAAGGACAAGACGCTTGAGTTAGTCCGCCGCTCCTACAGTTGGAAAGGTATTGCCACTGATGTGGCAAAATTCACAAAGTCCTGCTTGACGTGCAACCGGTCAAAGCCAAGCCTCCTGAAGAGTGCTGGATTGCTTGTTCCCCTCCAAGCTGCTGAGGGCCCTTGGACATCAGTGTCTGTCCATTTTATTGTGGAACTTCCCAATGGACAAACTGAGCGAGTTAACCAAATCTTGGAACAGTACTTGCGCTGCTATGCTGCAGCCGCACAGGATACCTGAGCTAATGACCTCCCCCTTGCGCAATTTTCCTACAACAACGGAACTCACACTTTTACGGGGTTTTCTCCCCATGAAGCGACGTTAGGGTATAATACCTCATTTTTTTTTTCAGTCAATGACTGCGTCCCGAGGCCCCAGATGCCGCAGATCATGCTGAGCACACTCAGTTTACTTAGTACTTAGTGCAGGATCATATCACTAAAGCTATCAGTGATTACAAGCGGTTTGCGGATTGAAAATGGCTCTCTGGCCATGACATAGCAGTGGGTTCAAATGTTATGCTCAATATGCGTCGTTTGCAGATGCAGGTACCTTCCCAGAAGTTTGCAAGCAAACGTTTGGGCCCCCACCTGGCGGAAGAAGAATAGGCAATGGTGCTTTCTAGTTAAAGTTTCCAGCTCACAGGAAACAGCACCCCATCTTCCACGTTTCTCAGTTGTCCCCATTCAAGGGGACTGTTACCATGGACCCAGAGCCAATTGTAATTAAGGATGCGGAGAAACTAAGGTGGAAAACATCTTAGCGTCCCACAAATCTCGAAGGTCAGTTCAGTATCTTGTCATCTGGAAGGGCTATCCGGCCTATGAGAACAGTTGGGTCAAGGCCCATGATTGCGCAAATTGCATGGAACTGGTTGGCGCGTTTCATGAGTCCCATCCCAAAACTCCCTGTCCCCCAAAAAGTTGCAACTTTAATGGCGATCAAGTTGCCCAAGCTCACAAAAATGTAGCCCTCATGCAGTTTCAGGCACTGGCGCCCCTCCTTTGGAAAAAGCAAAGGGTAATGTAAGTCCTGGGGAACGTCCCCTTTGTGTGGATCAGGCAATTTTCACATTTCCAAATAAGAAGAGTATGAAGAGGGCAGCTGTACCCCTCATCACCCAGGGCGACCTCTCTCATGTGGTAGACGAGCACTGGGTAACAGTGCTCCCTCTGAAGATTTCTCCCCCAGTACCTGAACTTACATCTGTTTAACTTGTCCTCTAAATTAAGTAAATCTATGCTGATATTCCTGAATCAAAGATGAAAGATTTAAAACCAATGGGAATAAAGCCTGACGATAAGAAAACTAATAGTTGAGAAGGTATAAGTATCAAATTCTCAGCTAGAATTGCAACGGTATTGAGTCAGATAGCAATATGATCACTAATGCCAAACACCCCTCAAAATTGTCAGGGATTATCCCCAATGAGCAGATGGTACCTATGGGGACCATTGCAGATAGCTTGAAACCCCTATCTAAAGAAGCAGGATTTGCACCCAATGCAACTCAATGGTCGAACAAACACCCCAGCAACTGGGCATGGGTGGGTTGGGCATCCTAAACCCATTTCCAATTAAATGGGACAGCCCCTATGTGGGGTGGCCCTGAGGAATTTCTGTTGCCCATAGGGCCAGATGCCTTTTCACCAACTGATGGAAATGCAGTCAAACCTCAGTCCAGGTGTTTGCAGATGAACTAATACTGACTCAGCCTGCCGCCAAATCCTTTGATGTCAGTTCTGATTAATATTTTCCCTCCTCCCCAAAAGTTTGCTGGTTTAAGTCAAATTTGAGGGCCCCAATCCATGCTTGGACCTACTAACAGATTGAACACTATTTAATCAGTTGCATTGCGCTGAGGAAAGTGTTGGTCAATTCTCTTTAGTTTCCTTTACAATAAAATTGCCACTGCTATACAATTTTTTTAATTCAATTCTTCTTGTCAAAGTCCTGATGGCACTAACTTGGTGGCCCGTCGGCCCCTATACTGGATGGTTTTACCAGTTTGATAATTACAATCACTCCCACCATAGTCAACTGAATTCAACATGCAAGAAAATTCTGGGAATTTAACACCATTATGAAGCTATCCGCTATCAAGATATCAAATTCTGTGGTCTCATATATCTCACTTTCAAGCAAGGATCCACCCCATTGTCTCTACTTTAGTGATAAACCCTTACACCAGTAATCCTGGAGTAATGAACCCAGTAGAGCAATCCCTGCAGCAAGACCCGCAGGGTCTGGAGTTTTTTCTGTTTGGTTCATTACCAGATTTCTTTTCACGCTCATCCTACATCAATGATTCATTGTTACCCAATTTGCAGCTCCATACAACGTTGTACAATCGGCTATGTCACTGGCATTCTGGCTTGCTTTTTGGGTGCTCATGCATCCTGACTGGCAGGCCAGTCTAAACTTCTTCTGCCGTTTTCCTAACATCCACTCCAGAGGTGGTTCTGCCTAAAATAAGACATGTTGATCAGTGCTGCATTCATAAGGCGATCTGGAGCTATGGTCAATATGAAATTTGAATTTACTGCGGGGAAGGCTGACCAGGGGATGGACACTTCCAAAAAGACATAAAGAAAATGGAACGTAAAACAGGGGAGGCACCCCAGAGAAGCAATGCTATCTCCTGTTGTCAGTGGGAACGCCACTACAGGGAGGAGGGGGAACGTGTAAAGGGGCCAAAACCACAATTGAGCACATGTTTAGGAAGGGGTCTGAGTTGATGAACCAAACTGGGAACCAGGAGGAGACCAACTGACGGCGACGCGGTGGGAGGTATTCAAACATCCACGCTTGAAAATGGTCTATTAAGTGGGACTGGAACTGGTGGACGGCTTCTGGGAGGGTGGGGGTGGAGCCTGCAATGGCATCCAAGACAATCGTGTGGATGGTCCACATGGCGATTACAACCACCAGAGCATGGAGAGAGGGTGGGAGAGGGGAGACTATAGATAAAGTAAACATATCCCTAGATAAACTGAAGGGATGTGTCTGATCCTGGCCAAGCAGACGTTGCACCTCGCTCCATATCGCTTTAGAGGTAGGGCACTTCTCCAGGCGGTGAAACAGCGTTCCATACTGGCCATACACGACACAGGATGAGTGTAAAGCGTTAGAACGCTCAGCAGTATGGTACACCCGCCTCTGACATCACCACACATGGGAATAGACATGAGGCAGCATCAGAGGATGGTGTACGTATTTCCAGATTGTCTTCTGGGTTTCAAGGGAATAAGAAATGTCCATCATGTCCAGGTAGTCCACCCTGGTTAGAACATGGGGCCGTGTGGGTATTATTCCGTCCAGAATGGGTAGCCCCTGTACCTCCTGTGTGAACCGAGGAGGGGGGCGCCCTCTCTGGGCTGTGTGCCCACAAATACGGATTCTCCACTCAGCACTTCGCATGGAGAGAAGGATTCGTTTGTAGTGGGGTGAAGTACCATGAGGACCAGCGGCTGATGGGTGGGAAGCCAGATATTTCATCAAGGAGTGAGGGTGTGACGGATTGGCAAGGCTCAGGGCGCGGGAGAAGTTGGAGTGGGCCGCGCGGGACCAGTGTTGGGAGGGGATCATAGGGATGGTGACAGCCGCGATCCAGGTGCCCAGTATCTTTGCAGCATGGGCCTCAAAGTTGAGCAGGCCCATGCCACCATTATGCGAGGTCCAAACATGACATCAAGATGCACTGGCGGTGGGCGGCATGACCAGAGCCACCCTTGTAGAAGGGCATACAGAGATTTGAAAAACCTGGGGAGAAGGCGATGGCGTGGGCTCCAAACCAAACTTTGGAGAGGAGCATAGAGTTGGCTAGAACAACCCTGCCAGTAAGGGAAGTAGGGTGGGCTCTGAGGGAGGCTATGCGCTTTGTCACGTTATCCAGAATATGGTTTTCCATCATTGAAGAGGCATACCCGCCTGCCTCCAACCACACCCCCAAGTGGCAGATGGGCCCAATGGTGGGGTTCTGCACAAAGGGGAGCACAAGTGGGGCAGTGTGGGGTGGGCAGGGTAAGCAGGCACATGTGCAAGCAGATGGGCTGGTCTGGAAACAGGCCGCTGAGGCCCAGCGGGTTTGATAATGACAAAGGAGGATGATATCAGTTTTGGAGGCATTTAGTGCAGCACTACTTACCCGGGAGTAAACCTGGATAAGGGCTTCAAGCATGCATGCATCATGATTATTAGACACCCTGACCATACAATCATTAGCGAATGCCATCATCTTGACTGGGGCTTGGCCTTGCACATGGACCCCAGTGAGGCGGGCATTCACGTTCCAAAGTAGTGGGTCAAGGCTGAAGTTATATAAGAGAGGGCTAAGGGGGTTCCCTTGGCGTAGTCCCCTTTGAGGGAGGATTACTTCCGTGAGGAAGCCAGAGCCATGCACTGCCATTGTCGCAGATTCCGTCATCAGCATCACCCAGCTGATGAAGCGGGGGGGGGTAGGCGGAATTGGTGTAGGCAGACCCTGAGGTAATCCCAGTTTACTCTATCATAGGCCTTCTTTTGGTCTAAAAATACAAGTGTCCCAGAAGCCGTGGACTGACATGCGTTAGCCACAGAGTGTACGTTGTCCCAAATCGACCTTCTGGGTATGAAACTGAATTGTTCTGGGGAGATGATGGAAGATGCTACAATCCCTAGACAGTTAGCCATAATTTTAGTTAAAATTTTAGTATCCATGTTAGTTAGAGAAATGGGGCGCCAGTTGGATAGGTCTAGCTCATCCCCTTTCTTAAATAGCATAATGGTGTAGGCCTCTTGCCCTCCTGGTAGGAGGTGCGTTTCCAGAAGGCTCTGGTTAAGGGAGGCAAGCAACAGTGGGGATAAATATCTGAAGTACTTCTTATAGAACTCATATGGAATGCCATCAGGGCTGGGGAATTTTTGATTTGGTACACCGCGGATGGTGTACCAGAGTTTGTCTGGAGTAATCAAATTCATTAACTCCAGGTATTGGGAAACAGTTCAGATGTGAGTGCTATCGAGAAATTTCGCCATTTTGGCTGATGGAATTGGTTCAGATCAGTATAACTCAGAGTAATAATTATGTATCTTGATCGCTACTTCAGCCAGCTTATCCACGACAGAATTGTCTGGCTTTTGCACCTGTGTGCAGGCCAAGCTCTGGCACGGTGCAAAGAATTTTCAAAAATAAGCAGAGCATGTGTCACCCGCTGTAATGTGTATAGCCCTGTATTGAACACAAACCTGATGTTTGTGTTGCCTCTCAAGCGCGTTGAGGTGGGCAGCTGCTTCTGCCCACTTACGGCCCCAAGAAGGGCTGTAGACCGTGGCCAGGATGTTGGACTCCAGGTGGGCTAGCTCCGCCAGAGCGCGCAAGATGATGGCTGAGGTAGAGCGTGAGTGGCGGGAGGGAGGTGGCGAGCGTGGCGGATTGTGTCCACTTTGAAGGCTGACTAGGTAGAAATTGGGTCAGCGCAAAACAGTGTGATAAACTCCTGTGCTGAAGTCGCGGATTCCACCCATGTGGAAGATCTTGGTGATGTGAGTTTGGGTGGTTAAAATTAGCACCAGTGCAGAGCCTGAGCTGCTGGGTCAGGTAGGTGGAAGGTGATTGAGATCAGCTAGTGATTGGATAAATAGATTTTCAACATGCAGAAGTGGGAAATCTGGGTACAAAATTTCATCGGTGTGAGGATAAGGTTGATGTGGGACATGGACCTTATCTGGCCGTTGTGGATTTGTGGGCGTGACATGTTCTCGAGTAGCAGAGCATGGTGCAGCAGTGTGTCAAACAACCCTAGGGTGGCTTTTAGGACACAAAGTTCTACTTGACCCTGGGGTGGGGAGGGTGAGGGAGGCCAGCGGTCAGTGGATGGGTCCAACCAACAGTTCATATCACCGACTACAAAAGGGTCAGGGGTAGTGGAAGGGATTTAACTGACAAGAAAAAATCCCAATGCTCTCGTGCACAGGTTGGGGCATAGATGTTGACAATAGCATGCGCCATGTCAGCCCACAAAAATTTGACCACAAGGACTTGGCCATTAAGGAAGGATTCAGATGATAAAAATTTGAAAAGATTGTTTTTTTGAACAAGCACCCCACAGTGCTTGGACCAGAAGGACAGGGATGGGAGGAGCATGGTTTTCCAAGCATCCTCAGAACCGCGCGGACAGTGGGACTCCTGGATGGCCAGGATGTCCATGGGTAAATAATTTTGTAAAAATCTTTCCTAGCCTGGGACAGCGAGTCCTTGAGTCCGGCGATGTTCAATGTCCCTAAAGTAAAGGCTCCCCCCATTGTACCTTAGGTGTGAGGGGAAGAGCACCTGGGCCCTTCAGCCTCCTCTTGATCCTCACGGCACTTATCGGCGCCTTGGGTGTGTGCAGCAACATAGTTGGAAGAGTGGGTGAGTTTGGCAGTTGGGTTCACGTTGGCTTTAGCCTTCACTTTTGGTTTCCCCACTGCAGAGCAACTTTTTTGTGGTGCGCTCGAGTGTGGTGCACCATTGGTTGAATTAAAATTTTTTTCAGGCAGGCTGGAGATCAAATCAAATCCAATTGAGGCTTGGATGCAAAGGTCAGGTGAGATTGAGTTGCCCATCAGATTTTTGGATTGGGTGGCCCAATCAGCTTGGGAAGCCCTATCTGATTGGTTGAGAGATTCCCAAGATGCTTCCGCCGCAAATGTCTCAATGTCCTCCTGGTGTTGGGAGTGTGGGATAGTGGAGGCGACCTTGGCCGCCTCTTTGGCTGTGGCCCTGCGGGCCTGCTTGGCCTTCTTCTGCTCTTGAGGGGATATTGGCTTTACTAGTAAGTAGCAGCCTTGTGCTCCCCACGTGAAGGTCTCTTTAGTATCAGCAGTTGGTTCATAGTGGGCCTCCCCATTGTTCATGGCCACCAAGGGGTGTTCTTGGAATATAATGCCCTCCTTTATGGGGAAAGTGTGTGCCTTATGGCTGAATGCATCACAGTGGGTGCAGATGGGGGCGCTGTCCACGGTGACCCAGAAAGGGTGGGTGGTATGCCCCTCGATATTGATATAAGTGGAGTGCAGGATCTGGGTTAGATCCTTCGCTATCTCCTCAGTTGGGGTCAGAACTGCGATGGCTTTGCCGGTGCACAGGTGTGGCATCAGTGTAAAGCGTTGCATTTCGAGGGATTGAATTTTGCTGTATATGTGAGCCCATCCTTCAGGTGTTGTTCTAGTATGGCACATCTGACAGTAGTAGGCAGAAAGTCAAAGGTGAGATATTTAGTTGGATTTTGTCCATCTGGTGCACTTAGTTTCAGTGACCCGTTGCCCTTTAGGGAGGTCAATTACAACGTGCACTGCAGCAGCTTTATCCACTGCCTCCTTACTTTTAATACCAAGATCCAGCCAACCGTGTGACATGGAGTGGGGTGCTACATACACCGCATTCAGGAAATGAATGTGTACATCTCCACAAAATTTTTCCCACAGCGCCATTTGTTAAATACCAGGAACACCCAAACTACATATTCCACCAACGAAAGTGGTTGAGAATGCAGCGTATTGATGTACTGGTTGCATCGTGCCTGCCAAGCTAGAATTTCTGGGGAAATGGTAACTGCCAGTTTTTTGTTTTTGTCTAATCCGCCAGATTCTCTGGGGCATTTGTGAAAGTCGGAAGTTGCAGGGCCACCCTCTTTGCCTTTTACCTTACTTGCCCAACTGCTCCCTGACATGGGTGCAAACTAATCTCCTCGGTGAAATTATCAAACTAAAGTCAGTCTTGAATTAGATTTGTTGCAAAAGTGATTGCAACGAGAAAGAAAAGTGAGCTGTTGTCAATATGGCGGAAGAAACTACTAATATTTTAGGACAACAGATCCCCCATTTTACTTTACCTCTAGCGGAAACCTAAAGGACCCAATCTGATCCAGCCAGATAAATCTAGCTTATAGCAGCAGGGTTATTCTCATTTGATATCAGCGGATTAAGCAGAGGACCAGAGACCTCCTCAACCAGATCTACAAGTACAAAGGTATTCCACTAAGAGCTGCAAGCACTATAAGAATACCTTCTGGGCATCAGGTCATATTAGGGATGGAGCTTGAAATTGACATCCCAGAAGGTTTATATGGATAGATCTATGGGCCCCTACCAGCAATCCCAGCTAGAAAATCATGCGGATCCTGGGTTACTGTTAGCAGGGTAGGGGGAAGTGAAGGTGCTGATAGTGAACATGCAGAAGGAGGCTATGTCAGTCCAAAGGCACCAAGTGATGGCTTATTTACATATGGCCCCTATTGACGAGGTTCACTGTAACCACAACTTTGGATCATAGGAGAACCTCAGCCTAATGATAAAATATCCATTCAACGTAATAGCAGAGGTTCTGTGGGAAGCCTTAACTAGATTTTCAGAGAAACAGAAAGATAGGGTGATGGCCCTATTTGAAAATATGAGATATTATAGCTTCTGATGACCATGATTTGGGGTGCGCACAAGGGGTGGTGCATTGAGTAGACATGGGAAATCACCCTCCCATTTATTCATGGCCTATTCAGCACTCAAAAGTGGTGAAAGAGGCTGTCTCCAATGAGGTATAACTTTTGTCAAACAAAGGATGTTAGAGCCATTTAAGAGCCCGTGGGCATTGCTGGTGCTTATTGTTTTAAGTAAGATGGCATCAACTGGGTGGTCATTGACTATTGAAAGCTCAATAGTGTTGCAAAGAAAGATTCCTACCCCCTTCCATAGATTGATGATATGTTAGATCGACTTGGAGGGCTAATTTTTCTGCCATGGATTTGATATTGGGATACTGGCAGATCAAATTGCCAGCAGCAGAATGCAAGAAATGTGCTATAATCACTTTAAAGGGGTTATTCCAGCCTACACGTATGCCACAGGGATTGTGCAATGCAACGTCTACGTTTCAGAATACTATGGATATGATCTTAGGTGACTTGAAGCTGTCCTGCATTTTAATCTATCATGATGATATCAACTTGTTCTCACGAACGTTCACAGAGCATCTTGACCACTTGGAACAAGTGTTCCTCTGACTCGCCAATGTTTATATCAAAATCAAGCCTCTAAAGTGTCATTTCTATCAAAGAGCAATTGGCTTACCCTGGTTCACGGTGAGCTCAAATGGGTTAAACCACTTCCAGCGAAGGTGGAAGCTATAAGTAAGATGACCTGACCAGGAAATAAATGAGATATCCAAGTGTTTTTGGGATGAGTCAGTTACTATCAGCGGTTCATTCTTAATTTCAGTTGTATTGGAGCAACGCTTTTTGAGTTATTAAAGAAAAATGCCACTTTTGACTGGATAGAATGATATTAAAATGCTTATGATGTCTTACAAACTGCAATGGAAAGTGCGTCCATTTTGCAATACCATAACTTTAAAAACAATTCATAGTACAAATGGATGCATCACTTTTACTGTAGGGGCAGTATTATCTCAGAAGGATGATGATGGCGTATAGCACCATGTTGCATCTTGTAGCCAAAGCTTAAACTTTCATAAATGGAATTACACTGTGACTGAGTGAGAGCTTAGCAGTGATATATGCATATAAACAGTTTCAGGTATACTTCCATAGGATAAAATTCCAATTGTTAACAAACCATGAATCTTTGTATTGGCTGCAAAATCTCCGTGAACCTCAAGGATGGCTCGCACAATGGGCATTTAAGCTCCAATCATATGATTTTGAGATTGTACACCATCTGGGAGCGAAATATCAAAATTCAGACTGTTTTTCATGGCTACCAACTGTCACTATTACGGAGGATTTGGCTGACATTATGTATGAGAAGATGGTGGTGGGCAAATACCTTGATGAGCTGCCACAAGTGATTAAAGTGTTAGATGGGATTAGACAGGATACCTTATTTCGTGATGGGAAACTATCTAAGAGGATTGGGGAATTGAAGCTGAGTTTCCCTAAACCCTCTGCTAGACCAGAGTTTATTATGAATGCACATTGGGCGGTAGGGCATGGTAGGTTGAGGAAGACGTTGGAGTTTTTGTGACCCCACTACTTTTGGGAGATCATGTATTATGACGTTCTGGAGAGTTAGCTGTTGTCATAGTGCCAAGTGGAGAAATTTTTCACAAAAAGACCACATATAAGCTGGTTAAGCCCAGTTCACATGGCATACCGTTTCTCTTGATGTGGTGGGGCCTTTTCCAACTGGCGTAAGCCAATCTAAGTACATAATTGTAGCAATTGACCATTTGACAAGATGGGTGGAAGCCAGGGTGATTAATGATTTGGGGGAGGTCACTACAGCCAAGTTTATTATGGAGTGTGTTATACAAAGACGTGGCTGTCCGCAGTTCATCTTAACGGACAATGGAACCAATTTCACTTTGCATGTACAGCCCAAGTTAAATAAAATGATGGCAATCCGTGGAGTTTTGATTATACCCTACCATCCAGGATCCAATGGAATGGTGGAACAGGTCAGTGGAACATTGGTAAACATACTCTGCATGCTTATGAGAGATCGACCCTCTGAATGTAACCTCCTACCCACAGCTGTCTTTGCATATGACATCAACTACCATTCAGCCACTGGCAAGAGTCCTTTTCAACTGCTCTATGGTAGAATTATGGCTTTACCTACCATGCTTTACTCTTGTGTGGAGGATACTGACAGCGTGGAACCGCAGCATTATATGACCAATAATGAAGATGCTGATCAAATTACAAACGAAAGCATATTATACCAGTTTGGCTAAGAAGATTTGTTATCAGGCAGCTGACCAGAGTAAACATAGTGAAATTCTTCAGTTCGCAGTAGGAGATCATGTCTTGTTCCACGACCAATATATATATTTGGACGGAAGAACAAGCTTACTATCATTTATACCAGGTTTTCTAAACAATCAAGAAGGCTGGTGATGATGCGTACACCATTAAGGAACCTGCAGGTAGTCAGATTATCAACTGAGTTCACACAAAGTTCCTTTGAGAATACAAGCAATATGAGCTTATTGTCTGGTCAAAGGGGGAGAGGTAATGTCAAGAAATTGAGATGAATAGACGATAAGCTATACATTCTGGCAGATTATTAATTAGAATCAAATTGATCCTCAAGATTGAGCAGAAATTATATTGAGGAGAAGCGAATTAGTTTGTAGTTTTGATAGTTTGGCGAATTAAGGGAATTCCGCCAAAACCTTGAGATAGATGAAAACTTCTAAAATAGAACAAATAGGAGATTACTAAGCAGAAGGGTGGAATCAACCTAGAATAGTGAGATAAGAGTTGAGTGGAAGAATGAGAGGAGGAGTTTTTTGAGTAGTCTGCAGATACGTTCTGCAGTTTTATAGTATAATAAAATTGTCAATTGTGGAGATTCCTCCACACCATATATATATATCAGTTTTTATTAAGAATTGGAAATCTGCATATCATCTGTTCCGTTGCTCAGTGGTTAATACCCTATGCAAACCAGCTTGGAAGATTCAACCCATAATGTCAAAAAAAGTAATAGGCAGGAATAGCAACTGCTTCAACCCATTTTGTGAAGTGATCAATAACTACCAGGATTTAGTGATTTCTGCTGGTAATCTGAGGTAGTGGACCTACCACGTCCAAACTTATTATATGAAACGGTTGTTGAGGCATGGTTTGGTATTGAAACTTGAGTTTGTAGCTGGATTGCTTCTTACAAATTAAGTAGGCATCAAGCACTTCAATAATAGACTCATGATTCCCTCCCAGTAGTATCTCTTCACCCACTCATAAGTATTTCATACTCCACTGTGCCCCAGAATAGAATGGACCTCCATGATCATGGGACTCGCTCAGAAGGTCGGAGATAAGGCAACCTTTTTACCCCTACTTTCTTATACAACTTCCCACTTTCCACCTTGGTGTTGCGGGGGTGTTGAGATAACAATTTTCAGACAGGTTCATTTTCATCTTCCCAGGAGTTAGAGGTCATAAGGAGGTCATGCAGCCTCTAAGCTTCGCTATTATCCAGGTGAATGATAGGCAGCCAAGTCAAATTATCAACGTTCATATGGCGGGTTCCAGATCAGTGCTCAATCTTCATATGTAGTGTTGGAGCTTTAAGGCCCAGAGCGCCAACTGCCCAGTGGGATTTTAATATTTTATAACCACTTCAGGGAGGTGGGGTCAGTGACCACAGTGAAGGAAGTTCCGTATAAAAAGGGGCGGTGATATTTTACAGCCAGAAGGACCACGAGGCACTCCTTCTCAGTGATGCTGTAATTGCTTTCATCCTTGGAAACATCTTGCTGAAATAGAAAACTGGATGATCCACGCCATTATCATCCAATTGAGCCATAATGGCTCCAACAGCGTAGTCAGAGGAATTAGTAAATAGAAGAAAAAGTTTACCATAATCAGGGTGGCGCAGGATAGGGCTCTTTTTGCAACAACTGCTTTAACATCTCAAAGGTGGACTTTTGTTAAGCTCCCCAATGAAAAGGGATGTCCTTAGCCAATAGCCATACAAGAGGCTTATTCAGCTGGGCGAACTTGGGGATTAATCAGTGGTGAAACCCCATCATAACCAAAAATACCTGAATATTGCTCAGGGTTTTGGGAGCAGGAATTTCAGATATAGCTTCAACCTTTTCTTGGAGGGGTTGAATCCCATCCTGTGAGATGGCATGTCCAAGGAAATCTAACTTTTTTTGGAAAAAAGTGCACTTGGAGGGCTTTGATTTAATGTTGTTTTGACGCAAGCGTTGAAATTCTATTTCAGGTGAGTAAGATGGTCATTAAAGGTCTTAGAAAAGCAGTAATGTAATCAAGATAGACGATGATGAAAATTAACTCGAGGCCCTACAAGATGTAATCCATGGCTCGTTGGAAAGTTGCAGAAGCGTTAAACAATCCCTGAGGTAGTTGTGAGCTGAATAGGCTTTTGCTGCAAATCAGAGCGCATTTCTTCTGATCTTGTAAAGAGAGGTCCATCTGCCAATAGCCGCTGGCCAAGTCCATAGCTGTAAAGAACTTAGATCTAGAGAGATGTGTTAGGGCGTTGTCAATGCGTGGGATATAGCTATCCTTCTTGGTGAGGTTGAATAGCCTGTGGTAGTCCATCACAGCCTGATGACCGCTATTTTTCTTTCTAATAAGGAGGAGAGGGGATGACCAGGGCTTTGTGAAGATACCAGTATCCTAGCTTCTAGTACTGTTTGAGCTCCATCCTCATCTGTTGATCTTCAACTTTTGGTTTATGAAAAGGTTTGGATTGGATGTGACAAGCATCCCAACATTAATAATATGATTCCAACTCTTCAAATAACCATAGTCAGTCTCAGATTTAGAGAATATGTTGCTGTATGCATTTAGCAAGGCTTAACTTTTTTACAGTTCTGCAGAGGATAGTTCATTGGAGATATGAACGTCAGGCAATGTACATAACGATTTGTAAGCAGGTAGACCCATATCTGACATAGCTTAATGCAGTGGACCTGGTCAATCTCCTTAAAAGGGAGCAGCAAACCTTTCTCAATCACCTGATGTTTCTTTATGATCATGTTCTTAATGGTACAATTCCCCAGTAGAATATTGGTGGGTCGTTGGTAAGCTGGATCTAGGATGCCTGGTGCTATAAATTTGGTGGTATATCAGAGATACGCCAAAGGAGTTTTGCACAGGGTTAAGCTCACTGAGCAATAGGACTGACAATATTAAGATTGTCATCCTTAAAACAGCATAATAGACTTTAATAAATTATGATGAAATTGTTCTAACAACACTCTTTTATTTAATTTAATATTTTACAACAAATAATTGCTGTTCCGCTTAATCGCTTCTACTAATAATCCTCCCTTTCCATTATCCTCATCTCACTTACATATTAGCGCTTCAGTCAATACTGACCCTTTTGCTTAGATTATTCATTACCGCCATATTCTCATTTGTTCTAGCAGGGTCTACTATTTTTTATTCACAATAGCCTTAGTTTGAAGCAATCCAATAATTATTCTCATATGTTTAAATCACCTTATTTCCTGATTTGGAGGTTATACACTAATTATTCATTTGAAGCTCAGTATTGCCCTATCACCATATGTCAAGGCGATCTCCTCAATATTGTATACTAATTGATTTGGCCAATTCTCACCCATTCTGATGTTAACTCTTAAAGTTTATCGTCCAGTCATATCAGAATCTCAACATTACCCTACCTTGACTGGATGGTAAGTCTCCTATTGTTTATATGGCTGAAGGAACTTTGCGTGCACTTGGTTAATAATCTGACCACTCATGGAATCCTTTATAGTGTAGGCATTGATGCCCATCTTCCCAATTATCTTGAACAGACCAATACAGATGTTGGCCAGCTTGTGTTTTCACCCAAACACGTGCTGGTAGTGGAATATAATCATGTCCCCATCTTTGAACTGAGATAGCCAGCTATGCTGTATCTGATCAGCAGCATGATTATTTATCCTTTTGACTAAACTGAACAAGTATGCTTCAGTTTGCAGCTTAATCAACATATTTATTAAAGTTGTCAAGTAGTGCTGTAGTTCCATTCTGCTGGTATCTTCCATGCAGGCATAAAGCAGTGCTGGAAGAGCTGGGTGTAGTCCATATAGTAACTGTAATTGACTCTTCCCCAGAGCAGAATGATAGCTAATATTGTAAGCAGTGATGGTGGTGGAAAGGAGAGAACTCCAATCTGAAGGTCAATCTGTTACCATTTGTGAAGTATGTTCACCAAGGTTCTGTTAACTCAATCAACCATCCCGTTGGATTTGGGGTGATATGGGGTCATCAAAACCCTGTGGATAGCCATCAGCTCATTTAGCCTGGGAAGGATATGGGAAGTGAAGTTAGTTCCATTATTGGTAAGAATGAACTGAGGGCAGCCATGTCACTGGATATTACATTCCATTATGAACTTGGCCACTGTGACTGCCCCCAAATCCTTTATCGCTCGTGCTTCTACCTACCTGGTCAAGTGGTCAATCGCCACCAGAATGTATTTGGACCAGTTAGCTCCTGTTGGCATAGGGCCAACGACATCAAGGGAAACCATATTCCAAGCAAAATGCGATTTCACTAACTGGTATGAAGTTTTCTGAAAGAACAGTTTTTCCACTTGGCACTGGTGGCAGCAAGAAATAGTTTCAAGCACATCGAAGTTCATGATCTCCCAATAGTACTGAGGTCACAAAAATTCTAGGGTCTTACGGATTCCATCATGTCAAACTGCTTGATGGGCTCTCATAATGATATTTGGTCAGGCGGAAGGCCTTGAGATATTCATGGTAGTGTCCCCTGTCCGCTTGTACAATTCACCGTTCTTCTGGAACGTGTTGGCCCTTATTTTATATAATACCTTGATGACTTGGGGCAGATCATCATCATATTTCCTGCTGAGCATTTTGTCATACGTTACATTGCTGAAATCTGCCGTAAAGGCAATAGTTGGCAATCTCAATAAGAAATCTGAATTTTGATGTTTTGCTCCAGGTCAGAGGATGATATTAAAGTTTTACGCCTGCAGCTTAAGAGCATATAGGACTAGACGCCCCTCAAGCTCTCTGAGATTCTGCAACCAGCGTAACAACGCCTGATCTTTTATGACTTTAAGCTTTACCCCATGCAAATATACCCTGAATTGCTTTATATACATAATCACTGCTAAGCACTTCCACATAGTCACGGTATATTTTGTTTGTGGCAGTTCAAGGTACAACTACAATATACAACCAGGTGTTCCTCCCTTTTGTTATCTTGTTAAGATAAAACCGCCCAGATGGCAGAAATGGACGCATCCATCTGTACAATAAATTCCTTATAAAAATTCAGGTAGCTTAGCACTGGCGCATTGATTAATGCTGTTTGAAGGGTACCAAAGAAGCGTTGATGGCATTTCGTCCATTCAAACACAGCATCTTTTTTCAATAACTCAAATAGCGTCCCCCAAATACAACTGAAGTTGTGTAAAAAGCGTCAGTAGTAGCCAACCATTCCCAAGGATAGTTGTATTTACCACTTACTGGTCAGCTGAGTCATTTTTCATATAGCTTTCACCTTGGCCAGTCGAGGTTTCAGCCCCTTTGCATCTACCACAAACCCAAGGTACTCCAGTTGGTCCTTGAAGAAGTGACATTTGTGGGGCTTAATCTTAATCTTGACCTCAGCAAGTCGGCGGAATACCTCCTCCAGAAGGGTAAGGTGCTCAGAAAATGTACGCAAAAAACGCTGATATCATAGAGGTACACAAGAACGCATGACAGCTTAAGATCACCAGGGATAGTGTCCATGGTCCATTGAAATGTAGCCAGGGCGTTACACAGCCCTTGAGGCATCCAGGTTGGGTCGAAAAAGCCCCTTGGACGTGATAATGGTGCAATTCTTCTGTTCCATTGCAGACAACTTGATTTGCCAGTAACCTGATATCAAATCCATTGCTGATAAGTAATGAGCTCCCCTAACCAATCCAAAGCAGTATCAATCCACATCAAGGGATATGAGTCCTCCTTGGTGATGCTGTTGAGCTTCCAGTAATATATTACTAATCAGTTGGTGACACCCTTCTTTTTTACAATAAAAATGGGCAAAGACCACAAACTCTTTTATGGTTTGAGCATCCCTTGCTCAAGTAGCTTGTTGATCTCCTCTGTCACTAGTTCCTTGGCTGCCCTAGACTGACAGATCATCTGGGACCTGATGTGAGGATAATCCCCAGTGTCCACTGATGGACCACCCCCCAAGTGCACCCTAAGTCATGGTCATGAACAGCAAAAATCTCCTTATATTTTTGAGATAAAGCTATCACTCAATCCTTCTGTGCTTCTGATAACCCCATTAGTTCATTGCGCAGTAGCACATTCATTACGCCTGGTGTGGCTTAACAGGTAGGCTGAATTCATCCAGTGACCCAAATTTGTGAACCTGGAGGACCTCCTCAATAGGGTCAAGTGTATATACGCCACTGTTTGATGCCAGCGGATTTAAATTGATTTGTTTTGTAAGTTCTCTAGTAGAACCTTGATCTCCTCATGCCCCAGGAGTATAATGTCTGGAGCCACATGAGGCTCAAACCGCAATTGTGATAGTGTCCAATGACCTCCCCATAGATCCCAGCTGGTACTTCCACCTTTAATTTGGTGTTTACTATGACCAGGTGTCCGGAGGGGATGGATATAGCCTCAGAAGCTCTGAGAGGCAACCCTTATGCTCATATATCTTCTGGGGAGGGCCTGGGTCTTTCTCTAATCGATGGTAGTGCACTGAAATTACACAATAACTATAAGCGAGGTTGAACTATCCCATATGCACTGGATCCATTGGTACTCCACTGGATGTGAAATAAATTGGGATCTGCTGCCCCAAAATTTTAAAAGCCTACTTTATCATATCAATGACAGCACTGAAGTGTCACATAAAAGCGGTTCCAGTTACCAGATCATAATGGATGTTCAGTAACACTATCGCCAGAGCTACCACAAAAACTGACCCAAACCACAAGGGGAGTGCACTGTAAACTCCTTCTGAGCAATTCTTTCTGCTCCATCAGTACCATATACCATGCGATGATCTACATCAGGCTTTAATATCAACTTTGCCACCAACTTATGGGATACTATGTTAATTAAAGCACCTGTATCTACTATCACACAGACTCATGTTTTGGTTATAACTTTGTCACATTATAAAATTCTGAATATGATGAATCTTAACTTTTTAACGCATGGACATTTAAATACTCTTCATTCCCAAGGAAATTTGTAGTCAACGCACCAACTTATGGTATTCTTTGATGATAGTGTTGACCTGAAGGGCGACGTTTAATTCTTGCAAGGAAGATGCATCTGTGGATGGGTCTAACTTGTCAGGGGAAACTTGATCAAACATTTGACAAGCATAAGATTTTCACTGCATCAGAGATCCTTCTCCCACCATATCTTTGGCTTTCGCTTTCATCAATATATTCACTACTCAAACTGGCTGCTGATACAGGATGTGTCATTGTAAGGAGGGACTTCCATCTGAATATACAGTGGTAAGTTCAGGTAAGACATTTGGGGTTGGGATAGCGGAGGCACAGAGTCCCATTTAAACTACACTCTGACTTTTCCCTAAAAAAACTATACCTGCTGTACATGATGTATCCAATGATTGGAACAACCTCTTGCCAGGTGCCCAGGGTGGCCTCGTTTAAAAAAATTAACCCTGTAGGGTCTGCATCCTTGATTATTGCAAGATGAGCCTTGTGGGATTCTCCCTTAATTGGGGAAGCCCCAACTAGGGGTTGCAACCCGCCTACAGGTGGATGCTGGATTGGGCTCCCCATTAGCTTGGGGTAAGCCCAATCTGAAGTATCAAGGATCTGCTTCAATAATTAAATTATCATTTATTCAAATTTGGCACTGGTGACTAATACCAAGGATGCCAAACACTCAAGTTGTCATGTGAACATGACATAATAGTGGGGATTAACCCCAAAGACAAGGTTGGGCGCCTGGAGGCCCAGAAGGTGAAGTTACAGGCCCTTCTTAACCTGAAGAACACCCTGGACCAACGCTGTGTCTGGGAAAAATATGCCCAGGTTGGGACCAGTGGTGCGCCAAATGCCCAGCCCCTGATGGCAGCCCAAGCGTTAAAACGAACTATCTACCAAATTATGGCAGATGGTTTGGTTCGCTTAGTTTTAAAACAAGGGTTTGAAACCTGTTCCTGCTATGAATATTGTGTTTGGTCAAATCCAAATTCAGTCAATAACTCAAGTGAAGTCAGTTTTGGCCTATTTTACTAACTTAGATGGAAGTATCGCCCTATTGGTGAGTCGCTGCTTGGGCCCACTGTGGCATAACCCCAATTTCCCCTGTCTGAGCTTAAATACATTTACCCCTGACCAACATTCCTTGTTAGTCGACTTCCCAAATAAACCTATCCCCCGTTTTAAGTCATTTTTTATTTTATGATATTCTGAACGCTCCTGTGCGCAAACCTCTTCAAGGAGGTCTCACATTCCATTACTCTTGCCATTGCAAGTACCATTATGCTCTCCCCTTGTGCACCGTTTGTCCGCCCAGGATCCTCCAACCTGGGCCACCTAATCCCATCTGATATGTGCACCGTGTCGCCCTTCTATGGGGTTTTATAATAAAATTTTCAATATTATGCCTCAGCGGTTATTGCTCCAGCACCCTCTGCTGGGCTCTAATCACTCTGGCACTAATGGCTAGTTCCTGGCGTTGGGCCTGTGCACCGAGCACCGCCATACTGGGAACTGGAGAGTTATAGACACTCTCCTTAAATTAGTTAACCAACCAAATTTTCTTATGTGCACAAACCTTTTCTGCATGGAACTTTTCCGAAGTGGAAACAGTGGCCATTGGCTGTGGGCTCTGGCTGTCATTAGCTGCACTGCTGTTTCCTCAAACCCGAAGGTTGGAGCAACTCAGCGTTATTTTGGTTGCCTCCAACTGGAAAGTATCCACCCTTCATGTTTATACCTGATGGAGTTGGACACTTCGATGTCCAAAAGTCGTGATTCCCCAACTTTCCACCAAAATTATTAAATTTCAAACTGAGAAACGAATTTTCCATTGCCAGCACAATCAGATGATGCTAGCAGAATTGGCGCAGATGGGCCTGGTGGTGTTGGCCTTGGATAACATTGGGCATTCCGTCACAGTTTCAGGGATAGGGTCAGTCACATTTAAAAACGCGTTTTATAATGAAACCTGGCCTCTATCTATGAACCTTTTATTTGTTCATATGGATTAAATGAGGACCTTATTCCGGTGTATCAAATTACCCCTGAGAACCCACAGTTGACCTCTACCATGATCCAGCGCACTCAGGAGGTGGAGAAGGAACTTCGTTTCAGATATAATCAAGTATATGCACCTGCTGAAGGCATGGTGGGGTATGTGGCC
The DNA here is from genome assembly GCA_022478985.1 of Massospora cicadina. NCBI lineage: Eukaryota > Fungi > Entomophthoromycota > Entomophthoromycetes > Entomophthorales > Entomophthoraceae > Massospora > Massospora cicadina. Next base: position 52,510 of record JAKSZP010017405.1, read on the forward strand.
TCAGTATTAAGAGTGGCCAAATATCCCACCCCCTTTTTGATTCCCAAACCAAATCTATGTGCATGCTTGAGCAAGAGGATGATAACTTTGGTGAAGTGTTGTCATTATCTTCAATAAATAAAGACTATTCAGGGTATTTTCTAATGAATGCCACCCTCTCTCGCCTTTAGGGAAACTCACCACTACTATTTTAGTGGATACTGACGCTACTGGAAACTATATGGACCGGTACTTAACCGACTACCCTGGGCTGAGTTACTTTCCAGGTGATGTGGTTAGAGGAGAGGCGTCCCAAGATATTTCCACTATGAAGATCATTGGAGCAGTGGATAATCAGGTTGGCAAGTACCACTTGTCTGATCACTTCAGTGCGATCAAAAACCTCCTGTTCCATATCATTTTGGGTGTGGAATGGTGGCAGAAGTTTGACGTAAGAACTAACTTGAAGGAGAATACCTTGTCTCTCACCATGAAGAATGGTCGCATATTTGTTGTGCCTTTGTCCAAAGAAAGCGCCCCAGGCAGCTTGTCCCATTGGCCCTATCATATCCTTTGTGTCCTTGCCTCAATGCAGAAGCCCTCAGTGGAAATTCCTATACCTTCTTGCTTGGAGGGTTTGGAATCCTCTTTTGATGCAGCATCTGCCAACGCACTCCCTGAGCACTTTGAGTTTGTTTGTGACTTCAAGCTCATGGTGGATCTAGTGCGTATCTCTTCTCCTATTTACCTTTAACTGTCCAGGAGGAAGAGGCGTTGGATGTGTGGGTGAAAGAACAGTTAGCCAAGGGTGCGATTTTTAGCGTACCTCCCCTGTATGCTCCCCCTTACTCTTTGTGGAGAAGTCTGATGGTACCTTAAGCCCATGCGTAGACTATGGTAACCTTAACAACGTTACTGTACCAGACCTCCATCCCATCCCTTTGGATTCGCAGATTGCACTTTTATTGGAGAAGACGAAGGTCTTCTCCAAGTTGGATTGCCTCAACGCGTTCAATCAGATTCATATTAAAAAGGGACAAGAGTGGTTGACTGCATTTCTTACCCAAAAAGGGATCTTCCAGTTTTGGGTTATGCCCTTTTGGCTTAAGAATGCTACTGCTATCTTCCAACGTCGCATTGATGCAGCGTTGGGGGACTTGTTAGGAGTATGCACGGTCGCTTACATGGATGATATCCTGGTGTTTTCCCCTGATCAGGAGTCCCATGCAGATCACCTTTGGTAGGTGGTAGAGCAGTTAAAGGCAGCCAGCCTTATGTTGAAAATAACAAAGTGCGAGTTCTTTAAGTCCCAGGTCACGTTTCTGGGCAACGTCATGTTTGATTAAGGACACATGATAACTCCAGACAAGGAGAAGGCGATTCGTGAGTGTCCTACCCCCACCTCAGTTAAGGAATTAAGGAGCTTTTGGGGACGTGCACGTTCCTTAATAAGTTCACTCCCCCAATCTGTTTGAGGTGGCGGCTTTCCTATACAAGGCTAGCAGTGCCAAGGTGCTTTCAGTGGTCCCCCACTTTGGAGGATGCTTTCCAAGCAGTGAAGTGCACCCTGTTGTCCACGACTGTTCTTCGCCATGTCAACCCTTCCAAGGAGTTTATTTTGCCAACTGATGCCTCCAACTTCGCCATAGTAGCCACCTTAATCCGTAACTGAAGATGGGATAGAGCTTCTGGTGGGATATTTTCTAGGAAGATGTCATTGCCAGAGTTAAATTACGCTGTTTATGACAAGGAGTTAATAGCAGTGGTGGAGGCGCTATTATTGGAATCACCACTTGCATGGCTCTACCCAACCATTCCGCATACATACAGACCACCATGCCTTGCTGTACTATCACGCGCCTCATGTCCTAACCCCACGTCAGTCCCGTTGGTATGAGACCCTTGCCCAATTCGCATTCACATATGAGTTCATCAAGGGCAAGGGTAATGGTTTGGCGGATGCTTTGAGCCGCAACCCTGCTTTAGCTCCTGACCTCAAGGAGGTAGAAGTGCACAACACCCAGGTTATGTTCCATCCAAGTAAAATTATGTCGTTGCTTTCCTCTCCCCTGGCTAATGGGCCAGCGCTTGCACCTCTGGATAACGCGGAGGAATATGGTATGTTCAGAAAGGTCACCCTCTCTCAGCCTCTGTCAGGTGAATATGCCATGGTCCTTTCAAAGAGCGCATCAAATCAAGAGGATCTATCGAGAGGCTATCACATAAAGGATGAGATGGTGTGGTTCCAGGGGCGCCTTTGGGTACCTGCTGGACCACTGCGCCTGGACATCATTTGGGACCATCATGATGGAATCACCATCAGTCATCCGGGGAAAGCAAAGACCTTGGAGTTGATACATCACACATACAACTGGAAGGGCTTGCCAGCTCAGGTGGGCCGTTATTGCAAGGAGTGCCTGGTATGCAACCAGATGAAGCCTAATCGTCAACCTTTAGCAGGGTTTTTGGTACCAGTCCAAAAGGCTGATGGGCCCTGGACTTCCATCTCAGTTGATTTCATTGTGGAGTTACCAGTCTCATATGGTTATGATTCCATCATGGTAGTGGTGGACTGGTTCACGAAGTTTGCCCACTTTATTCCTTGCAGAACCACCATAACCGCAGCTAAGATGGCTAGGCTTTTCGTTGCCCATGTGTTTGCGCTACATGGGGTTCCTCAAGGAATCATCAGCGACTGAGGCCCACAGTTTACCTCCGTGTTTTGGGAAGAGTTGTGTAAAACTCTTCATATTCGTCCTTGCCGTTCAACTGCCTATCATCTCCAATCAGATGGGCAGACTGAACGAGTGAACCAGTGCTTGGAACAGTTTATGCGGTGTTACACGGCTGCAGATCATTTGGATTGGGCTTCTCACCTTCCCATGGCCCAGTTCAGCTACAACAATACCTTGCATTCTTTGATTGGCTGTTCCCCATTTTTCGCCAGCCATGGCTTTAACCCCGCTATAACATGGAGCCCAGCTGTGGGTCAAAGGTTAAGGCGGTGGTGGACTTTGCCAAGACCATCAATAAGGTCCACCAAGGGGTTTCCACAAGCTTGGAGGCGGTGATGCAGGTGTATAAGGAGAATGCTGACGGGAAGTGCTGAGTAGGTCCTGCATACAAGGAAGGGGATCTCGTGATGCTTGATGCACGTAACATCCCTATCAAGAAGCCTTTCAAGAAGCTGGGCCTAAGAGGATTAGACCTTACCGCGTTGTTAGAAAGGTGGGCCATGTCTCATACCAGCTGAATCTTCCCCCTTCATTTCAGATCTTCTTGGTGTTCCACAAGAGCAAACTCACGTTGTTTGAGGGCCCCCACCAGAGAATCCTGAGGCCTATCGCGTGGATGGGGCACCTGAGTGAGAGGTGGAAGAGATAGTTGCCTCCTGCCATGTTAAACAAAGACTCGAATACCTGGTATCCTGGAAGGGCTTTGATGCTTCCAAAAACTATTGGGTTCCAACATGCGATTGTGTGTATGCCCAAGATCTGATTGATGCCTTCCACCAGCAGTTTCCCCAAGCTGCCAGATCCCAACCCCAACTGACTGTCACCGCCATGAAGTTGGCCCCCACTTATAAGAACTTTTCCCTGGTGCAAGCCCCTGGAGGGGGGTTGAGCCCCATCGGGAGGAGAGGGTAATGTCATGTGAACATGACATAATTTTGGGGATTAACCCCAAAGACAAGGTTGGGCGCCTGGAGGCCCAGAAGGTGAAGTTGCAGGCCCTTCCTGACCTGAAGAACACCCTGGACCAACGCTGGGTCCAGGCAAAATATGCCCAGGTTGGGACCAGTGGTGTGCTAAATGCCCAGCCCCTGACGGCAGCCCAAGCATTAAAACGAACTATCTACCAAATTAAGGCAGATGGTTTGGTTCGCTTAGTTTTGGAACAAGGGTTCAAAACCCATTCCTGCTATGAAATAATGCGCTCGGGTCAAATCCAACTTCAGTCAATAACTCGAGTGAAGTCAATTTTGGCCTATTTTACTAACTCAGATGGAAGTACTACCCTATTGGTGAGTCGCTTCTTGGGCCCACTGTGGCATAACCCCAATTTCCCCGTCTGAGCTTAAATACATTTACCCCTGACCAACATTCCTTGTTAGTCGACTTCCCAAATAAGCCTATCCCCCATTTTAAGTCATTTTTTATTTTATGATATTCCAGATGCTCCTGTGCATGAACCTCTTCAAGGAGGTCTCGCAAGTCTATTACCCTTGCCATTGCAAGTACCATTATGCTCTCCCCTTGTGCACCGTTTGTCCGCCCAGGATCCCTCTAACCTGGGCTGCCTAACCCCATCTGATATATGCACTGCGTCGCCCTTCTATGGGGTTTTATAATAAAATTTGCAATATTATGCCTCAGCGGTTATTGCTCCAGCACCCTCTGCTGGGCTCTAATCCCTCTGGCACTAATGGCTAGTTCCCTGGCGTTGGGCCTGTGCACCGAGCACCGCCATACTGGGAACTGGAGAGTTATAGACACTCTCCTTACACAATTGGGCTGCAGCAAAATCCCTTTCAGCGCTTGCACCTAATCAAATTACCCTTTCAGGTGCACTGGCGACTTATGCCAAGGATGCGCCCAAGCCCCATGTACTATTTGTTTCCCTTTGCTTCAGCAATGAATGCCAAATCCACCCATTCCAGATCTATTGAGGTTTTTAAATATCTTAAGGATCATTTAATAAATAAACCGTTTCTTCCAATTCCAATTCCTTTTTTAGCTTTTAATTTGGGCCTTAATGGCCTCTTAACTCGCTGGGGGCTTCAGGGCCCTGTCGATAATGGGTTGGGTTGGAGTTCCTCCCCTGAAGTCCTGACAGACCTTCCCAAGAATTGTATCATGGGTGATCAGCATAATTATGCCCAGGTTGGTAGTTAGGCTTTTGATGGTAAGCAAGTCCAGGGTGGAAGTTAAAATTCTGGGGGAAACTCTGTGGAATCTGAACTAGGTGGGTATTTTCCCTGGATAAGAAGGTTTGATGATGGCGGAGGTATTTTTCTGCTCTGTATTGGGTGGATGAAAGGTTATGGATAGACAGCGCAAAAACTGAAAAATGTTTAGCTGGGGTACATCATCATCATCATCATCTAAAATTGGGGTCATGACATAGTAGGGCTCACAGTGTGTCTTCACTGAGGAGGTCATTGCAATGTATATATCAGATTCGAATAAAGCCCCTGCCCCAATTAACATGTAAGCTTCCACCATAAATTTGATCAGCAAATGTGGTGAGGGTCTCGTCACGCTGAAACCCAATGATCAAGAACTCAGACTTCCAGAGTGACATCTTTGCGGTTCCTTCAAACAACTGCAGCACAGTATCCTTCACTTCTTGGTATGTAACAGAACTGTTTGAAAGATAGCAGGTGACGTGATTGGCATTATCAACATTTAAGGTGGATTTTAACAGTTTTGCTTTATGCTGATCCAAGGCTCCTTCCTTTGAAAACTCATAACGCATAAAGAACCCATAAATATTCCCATCACAATCAAATGGAGGCAGTATATCACTACAAACATCCTGAAGAAGCTCATCCTGCCTTTTGAGCACAGCGTCCAAGGCAAGTTTGAGTTACGCATATTCAACTGGTGCAGCATGTCATGTAGATCCCCTGTCAAAGCAAACCTGATGCACCATGGCTGGTGACTGAATAATTTATATTATTTTGTGATTCTTCAATGGTCCTGTAATGAGCACCACTGTTATAAATTCAGCGGTATTTTGGAGATACGCTAAAGGTGTTTTTGCACAGGGTTAATCCCACTGAGCAATAGGATTAATGATATGAAGATCGTCATCCTTGAAACAACATAATAGACTTTATAAATTATGGAGAAATTTCCCTAACACTCTTTACATAATTTTGTATTTTACAGCAAATACTTGCGTTCCGCTCACTCTCTTCTACTAACAATCCTCCCATTTTATTCTTCTCATCTCACTTATATACTAGTGCTTCAGTCAATACTGTTCCTTTTTGCTTAGACTATTCATTTCCGCCACATTCTGATTGGTTCCAGCAGGGTCTAGTATTTATTAAATTTAAAATTTCCTTAGATTGAAGCAATCCACTAATTATTCGTTGTTTGTTGACATCACCTTATTTCCTGATTTGTAGGTGATACACTAATTATTCATTTATAGCTCAGTATCACCCTATCGCCTTATGTTAAGGCGATCTCCACAGTATTGTATACTACTTGGTTTGGCCAATTCTCACCCATTTTGCCGTTACCACTTAGGGCTTATTGTCCATTCATATCAGAATCTTGACACCTGGCAATACTCAAGGTTCTAAGGACTGATCCCATCAATGCTAGTTATGTGCAGCAGGAAGTTGTGAGAAATTTGCAGGGTAAGCTTAGTGTCAATCACCCTTTGTTCACACGCTTTAATCAAAACCTCTTTATCTGCATAAAACGGAATTCCCTTTAGGGCGTCCACTGATTCAAACATCATCTTGATATTCCGCCCTGAAGTCATTTAGTGTAGGGATAGGTGGAGAAAGGATACTCAACTGTGAAAGCATTTTCCTTTTTATTAATCTCATTGTTGGCCAGAATCAGGAGAACCTCATAGTTAAGCAGGGAGATATAGCCTTGCTTCAGATTAATAAACCCATCATACTTGAGTATAAACTGGGTGCCAATGAGCATGTCATAAATATTGTTGGCTAAAGCCCCCGCGGAGCCAAGAGGAGGAGTTTTTCAAATTGGATGGGTAAATAAGAGTAGGCCCCAATAGCGCAAGTGTTGGTCAGACCAGAAGTGCCAAACTATTGAGTATAGTCTTGACAAGGGCCAGCTTAATTTTTTATAAAACTTAATACAACTTTCATGGGGGATCTGGTGTCAAGGATAGCAGCGACTGGTACTTCATTAACAACAACCTCCAGTTTGGTTAAGGTTCCCCCCAAATAGGGGAAGAGCGAAGTCCTCCTTCAGCCAGAGAGTAGAAGCAACTAGTTTGCAGTTTTGGGGTAATTATATCAGATAGACTGCTGAGTATGAACACTTTGAGTGGATTAGATCAGTTTGGCAATTAGCTGATCAGCGTCACTGGCGGTATCAATAACCTCCAGGCCCCTCAGCACCTGATAAATATATGTTCTGCGGGGTATTCTAGACATATCCACTCTTTTTTGGGTTCAAACTGTTAGGCACCTCCACTTCACCTGGAGCTCCCGAAACATAGTGACTGACATCTTCACAACCCTCTTCAGATTCATAATCAGAGTGGTTTTTGATGTACATCAGAGAGTCCCTAGGACTGAGGGTAGGTTCAGGGCAATCCTAATTACAGGAGAGGCCCTGAGGCCGTGCCTCAACCCTAATCATTTTTGGTGGAGACGCTGTATTGGTCATGGCTCTATTTTTGACCTTTAAAGTAGCGGATGTGGACTGGCCCATGTCTACAGGTTTCATACTAGAGTTGGCTGGAGGAGAGGTCAAGGGGTATAGCATATGGGAGTGAATGCTTTAACTACACCAGATTTGGGTTGATTAGCGGCTGTGTTCATTGAGAATCAGGCAGTTTATCTTTTGTGACCTGAAAAAGTAAACTCATTTTTGGTAGGGCCAAATGTCACCCGAGAAAGGGTTTACGCTTAGGAGCAGGCTCTGGAGCCACTTGGAAAGGCTCATTGGCTTACAAAAGATGAACTTGGTGGTAAGGTGGGGGCAGGAAGCGCTTCCCCATTGACGATGATGAAATCTGACTTACTAGCTTGAGAACCTCAGATTGGCTGGGCAGAGGAAGAGCAGGTTTGAGTTGCACCGCAGGTGCTAGGCTCAGAGTAGTAACCAGCATAGGGGGCCCCTAAGGATCATAATAGCCTCCTTTGGTGGGGTTATGGTTGAGTAATCCTCAATGGTCAAAGACTGGTGGTTTGATCCAATACCTGAAGTAGCTTCAGCGTTATAAATATGCACCCTCCAGCAGAGCCTCCTTGATATCACGGATAGTCCATAAGTGGCGTTTTACAGAGATAAGTTGCCGAGCTATATAAGGGTGAGAAGCTAAGACAGTCAGAATGGCCGCCAGAGCATCATAAAGAGGTAGCATTTTAGTGAGCAAGAGAGGTTGGGCTGCACTGTAAAACTGATCAACAAAGGGGGCAACTGATTCCCCCTCAAGTATACTTGTGCACATAAGCGCCTTTTTTCCTACGCAAGCTCTGCATGGATCCAAAATCCTTAATGTGCGCGTTTTTTACCTCTGCTCAATTTTTAATGGTTGAAATATAAAGTACCATCACCTCTTTGGCAGAGCGGCTGAGGCAGGGGAGGATATGCTTTAATTTTTGGGGATTGATTTTACCTTCCATAACAGCCTCATACATGAAGAGGAATGAGGCAATGTTACCCTCACCTGGGGTAAATTTTCTTTGAAAGGGGGCTTAGAAATAACGGGACCAGTTTCATGAGAGAATTGACAAACGTGCTGTTCAAGGGTTTTAAGTTGAGAGATTGCGCTGGCTAACTGCTTGGCAAAAGCATCTAGCTGGGGGTCAGAGGCAGCAGGTTAGCTGTAAGGGTTAATTACCCCAACACCCTCCATTTTTGATAAATTTTTTGTGGTGTACTACCCACTGTAGTGACCACCACTTGTTGGAATCCAGGGGATAAGGATGCTCACTGGTGATGATCAGCCCTGGATTTTAACAATTATTAGCAGTAGAATACACTCTGTACTGCTTTTTATTATCTTTTAGGGGATTATTTGACCACTGTTATTTAAAATAATGAAAACTTTAATAGTATAGAAGTTGGGGTTTTTCAGATTTTTATTATTATTAAGTCTGGGGTCAAGAAGCAAACCCTATTAATATCTCGAGGCTTAGTATTTAAATTGTACCAAAGCTCAAAATGAGTTAGATGGGAAATTTGGAATAAGCTGAGTGCATCTTAATTTGTAAATATGTCCTTTTAACCTATCAAATTTTTGAGACTCACCTCGCTGGACAGAACAACTGATGGAGGGTTGGTAGTAGGTAGGATATAACTGTGAGGTAGTTATTTTATATTTAACCTAATCATTGGGCGGGAAAATATTTGCCTCTGGTGAAACACCCTCCAAGGCTATAAAAAAGGGTGGTTGTGGAGTAGGTGTTTGGAGTAAACTATAATTGGGCTGGGGAGCAACCTCAGATGGACTCCCCTGATTTTGCCGCATAGCCAGTGCAATCAGACTGACTAAACTAGTGCTATTTAGCTGAGAAGTATTTACAAAAGTATTAGCCTGATTCAAGGGGTTCTACTAAGAATCTTCCAGGGTCTTTTAGCGGATATTATCAATATTTTAATCTGAAACACTCTTTAAAAAACATCAGATTTAAAATTGTCTGACAACCTGATATCTCATATTTCAAGACCCAAACTAAATTATTTTGACTTTCTAGCGCCTTTCAGAGTTCCAAGGTTTAAAGACCCATTTTCAAGGGGAATAACAGGGTTGGGACCAATGAGGGTGGGGGTCCTGCTGATGGCCTCTGGTCAAAACTACCTCCCTACAGAACCCTTTGATCTTTTTTACAAGGAAGAAGCAGAAAAGTGGGGTAAAGTAAATGGATTTTTGGGGGCTAAAGCAGTTATGAACGCTCATCAACAACAACAGCTAAGTCGCCCAGTTAAACCAAGAGCTTCATAGGTGCCTTAAGTCCCTTCTTTCCTATGTAATGGAAATTAACACGATCTAACCCAAGAGGTTGGGTCTCCAGACTTACATTATACTCTCCTTTTGAGCAAGAAAGAACCCTCCTCCTGGTAATTGAACCAGAGCATAGTTATTGTGTCTTGTAAGGAGTTTTATGTCTAAGATAAATACGATTTCTTTATGAAGTTAGGAGGCTTCAGGATGTGACTAATGGAATTAAGGCACTAACTCCTTAAGTTTCTCACAGCACCTTGCTCACCCAACTATATATATAGGCATGGTAACTTTTCCATGCAGCAAGGTACTGGACAGACCTCCTGGAATTCCTTGAGTCCGTTTCCTCAACTTCTTTCTCTTGAGAATCCCCCATAGTGATAGGCTCTGGTATAGTAGTTTTCTCTCCCTTATAAGGGGATAAAGGGGAGACGTGGTGTACATTATGTTGTCTCCAGTGGGTGGGAAGTTTGATGCGGTATGCACCAATCCCCAAATCTTTTCTACACATCAAAAGGCCCTGAACTTTACTAGCGAACTTCTGTGAGGGGACCTTCATATTCATGTGGAGGGTGTCAAGAATAACAAGTGAGCCTTCTGAGATATAATGCCCTAGAAGTCGCTTCCTATTAACAAACTTCATATTTTATTCAATGTCTTTAGTCAAGTGCTCTTGGACAGGTTTTTGGGTGTCCCAAATATGGGTGATGCGGTACTCAGCTGCAGGAACCACAGAGGTTAGGTTTGTCCCTATCTGGAATGAACAATTAGTCCCAAAGTAGCCTCAGATGGGGAAAATACAGTGTATGAGTGAAGCGTGTTGTAAGCGAATTGTGCCAGAGGGAGGTCCATAACCCAAGTATCCTTGGTGGTAGAGGAATAACAACGCAAATATTGTTCAAAACCTTAAAACTCTCTCAATCTGCCCATCTAATTGTGGGTGATATGCTGTAGAGTGAAAGGGCTTGATAATGAGAATTCTCAGCAAGTCGTTCCAAAATTCAAATGTAGTTTGAGGGCTGCAATCACACACAATTTCCATTGAGAGTCTAAACATGGAGAACACATTAGTGATAAAGAGAGCTGCGGTATATGCTGATGTTATGGTTATGTGACATAAGATAAACAGAGAAAAGTTGGTGAGCCTATATACAACCACCATTATGGCATCAAAGCCTTTAGACATAAGAAGTTCCACTATGAAGTCCACGAAGACATATGTTCAGGGACCTTCAGCTTATTGAAGAGGTTGGAAACCCTTTTTCTGTACGGTCAGATTTGGAGTGAGCACAGGTAACATAGCTTGATACTCAACTTGGGTTTAATTTGAGGATCTAAACCAAATGTAGGTTCTTTTGACTAATTGACGCCTTTTTTGAACCAGAATGGCCTACTGCAGGTAGGTCTTAGTGATCTTCAAAAACCTGCACGTGCAAGGTAAATGGGACCCCAAAACTTATCTCAAAAGTAAATTATCCCTTCCTTTAAGGCATACAAGGGCTGTTTACAGTGTTTAATCTCCATGTCATTCGCCAACTCTATCCCATCAGGGCAACATAATTATCTACCAAAACGCGTTCACACATGGGCGTCTCTGGGACCTGATCATCATATGATACTGTAACTGGAGCCAGGGCAAGGATCAAGGAAGAGAGCATCATTATGGCGAGCTCAAACAGTTCATCATTTGGGCCTGGAGCCATGGCAGGGTTGCGTCTTACCATATTAGCAGCACGTTTTGTGGGCTTTTTATAAACTAATATTTGAAGTGAAAACTACAAAGTTCCCTGGTGATACATTCCTGGAGGTGGGCCAGCTTCTAGGGTTTTTTTAGTATAACAAGTATTTGTGGTCAGTGCTTAGAGTGATTTCAAGTCATGCTACCTGGAGGAGGTATCTCCAATGGGTAAGCGAACATGCCACTGCTGCCAACTAATTATCATAAATTGCCCACGCCTGCTCTGTAGAAGTGAATTTCCTTAAAAAGTATGCCATGGAATGCTCTGTTTCTTCATGCTCTTGTAAAAGTACTGTTACCACTGCAACTGCAAATGCATCATAAGCCACAATGATGGCTTAGATGTGTCAGAATGACGCAAAACTGGCGCTGACAGGAAAAACCTATTTGATTGACTCAAAAGCTTTTTTGGCACTTATATGTCCATTTGAATAGGAAATTACCCGTCAGTGAATAGAGAGGAGCGACCAGCTGGTCAAGGGTTGAAGAAAACTTCATCAGGAAAATCACAGTGCTAAGGAAGCACCAAAGCTGTCTTTTGAATAGTGGGGTTGTCCAGGACTGGATGGCCTCAACTTACATATAGGAACAGCATATCCAACTTTAGAGGATTAGGTTTCCCAGAAAAGGTGACTTGCTCTTGAAAAAATTCAAAATTGGAAGGCTTAACAAAGAGACCTGATTTGAGGAGGGCTGCCATCATGGCCTCCAAGTCATTAGCATGCTGTTCATGGGTTGGGAGTGGATCAATATGTTATAAATGTAGGGGCAGCGCAGGTAAACCTTAGGTACCCCAGAACATCATTAATTAGGCGTTGGAAGGTTGCTGGGTATTCTTCAACTTAAAGGGCATTACATTGAATTGAAATATATCACGCCTTGTCTGTATAGCTTTGAGCTATTCTTGGCCCACCTTGACTCTTACCTAGTTGAAGGCGTTAACCAGGTCAAGTTTTGAGAAAACTCAGGATTAAAAAATGTCCTGGGAGATGGTTTGTTCCAATGGAAGGGGTTGTGGATCTGGAACTATTACATTATTAACATGACTATAGTCCACATAAGGCCATAAGGTCCCATCAGCCTTCAGGGCAACGACTACAGGTGAGACAATGGAAGAGGATCTCTTGATAATCCACTCTTTTTCTAGCATATCATCCAGCCATATGTCATATGCCCTGTCTTCCTCCTCAGTGTGTGGTTAAAATGGACAGTTAATCTTGACAAGATGCTCTGTCAGCTGGAAGAAAAAGTCATATTTTTAAATGTGGTGAGAGTCAGGTTTCAAGACTCACGTTAAAGACATCCTTGTATAGTGCCAGGAAATCAGGAAAATCTGGGGGTGGTCCAAAGGAGACAGCTCAGAGGGAGAAATTAGGGTAAGTGAGGCCTTTGTTTGAGTGTTTTCAATCAGTGGAAATTAACTACTGCACCTCTTATTAGCAAATGACAAGGAATTGAGATCCAAGTTGATGTTCACTTGTTGTTGAAGCCACCAGCCTACTCCCATGATGACAATTTACAGTAAATCAGGCACTATTGAAAAGTGGTCACAAAAGAAGAAAAATGGATGAAGAACTGCACTTAATGCTGGATAGTATGGCAGGTCTTTGGCTCAGATGAGGCGCTAAATATATATGGGGCTAACACAGTGTACAGGTCTAATGAGTGAAAAACTCTAAAGTCCATGAAGTTGTCCTCTTCCCCTGTATATGAAATTCTTGTACTTTAACCTAACGCATCCCTACTCTGAAGGTAACTGGAAAAAAGAAGCAAGCTTTATCCTTTTTAATGGTCATGTAGAGCGAGAGGGCAGCAGAATGTGGGGCCAGACCCATGATGAGGAGAGGACCCTTGGTCACATGTGAACTATATTGAGTACTCTCAAATAGGTCATCTGTAAGGTTCTCCAGGTCCACAGACAATATGAGGTTGGTAGGATCTGCGGCTATGGACTTGTTCATCTCAATTGCAAGTGTGTAAGGATATGGGGTCAACACCTTAGAGGAACCTTTGTGATTCTGTGAAACAAGTGGAATCGACATTGTAGGAGTAGGACCTAAGTTGGTGTATGAAGATCAGTTTTTTGATCATGATCTGCGTGGGCTTCCACCTGGTCCATTTTATTTGGGTGTTAAAATAGAATTTTCTGAGTCCAACGTTACAATCAGATTCTCCTCGGTTGTAGGAAGAAATGGATTCTCAACTGGTACATTCCATACTCTCCAGGGTGCTCTAAGGGTAAGGAGATACAAATGCAACCCTGGAGTAACGCTTTCCTAGAACTTCATTCCCTGAAGATATATATAGCCAGATGTCTTCAACTGAGATGAACTAGCTTGAGGGGTACCTGATGAATGAGAGGATGACATGGTTGCCACTAAGAATATGGTTTCTTGGAGGGTATTTGCCCCAATCAAATATGCTAAAGTCAATAATGCCTCCATAAATATTAGAAGAGGATGAAATAAAAATTTTAAAGCTTCAGTTGTGTCCAAGGCTGCTCTAAAGGCCAACATCGTGATGTCATTAGGGATCCCAAATGAAGGAACTAATGCTGTGAAAGCTTGTATAAGAGAATACAGATCAGAGGCACCCTGGTAGAGGGTGAAGAGGTGATAGAGATTGGATGCTCTAGATTATCGTGCTTATACTGCAGCTAATACTAGACTCAATAAGGGAGTATGATTCCTCCAATTTTTTTGCAAAGCGTAGAACAACTATAACTTGGAGTCGAACCTCTTCCTCCAAAACACTTAATAGGGCCACACTTCTTTGTGCATCAGTAGGAGTAGAAGTTTGAGAACACCCAGCTGCAAAGAGCACATGAAATTTCTGCCAGGGCATCAAGCACTTTTTCTTCAACTTCTGTTAAGGAAACTGGTGGATCCCCACTACCACAACACCTACTGAAGAGGAAGACTTATTTCCTGGTGCTTTATGCACATTTCTCTATGAGAATATAAATTTTTTGTACTGCCACATATTGAAAAAATTGCTTATCAAGAGACCAGGTCACAGAGGGAAAGTAGATTCATTGTGATCATAGCAACTGCTTCGCCTGATCCCAAAAGGAGGGCGGAAAGTGCTAAGGTTATTGGTTGGCTCATTATGTCATGGATTCTGATAATTAAAGTAAGAATGGGCTTCGAGTCTGGGTATTTGACTACCCCATGAATTTCCAATAATAGTGGCATAGCAGTACTAATGACTTGGAGGAAGGACGACCTGTGGTTCCTGTGAGTGTAGGAAGAAATAAATTAATGTACCAAAGGCCTCATTAAAAACCAGATGACTGCAATGAGAGCATTTTGGTTTTTCTGGGGAAACCCCAAGGGTTGGAGAGGCATAAAGGATGACCAATCCTCCTGGGTTTACAGCTTCTGGCCTTTGGTTTCAATCCCATAGTTTCCAGTTTCAGTTATATATATGTAAGAATCCTTAGGTTTATTGAATGTTGTCGACCCATGAAAAAATGAGGATAAGGTTCAAGAATCAGTTCAAACTTGTTATTTTTAAATACAGGGTGGGCTTGGACATTCTCTCACAGTTGGTGAGGTTCTGAGCTGATTCACGGAGTCAGAAATATTTTTGGAATAAAAAGATTGATTTATTAGTATAATTTGAGGCAGATTTCCCCAAGGAGCCATTCCCCAGATGATCTGGCGCATGGGCTTTACCTCCAGGTGCAAAATGGATGATAATCACCCATGAATGACTTACTGAAATTAGAAGAGTGGGAGTCCTCAACTTATATGGATTGTACCAAACCAGTTGTGGGATGGTGAGGTGAGTTAGGCGGATGATGGTGGACATTTTGAGAAAGGGTTTGTTTATCTTTTGGTTGGCCAGATCACGCTCAACCAGTGGTGGTTTGGCAAACTGAATCTGGTGGAATGGGAAAGCCTCTCTTGAATGGCAGATTGAAGAAGCAGGATGGGAGCGTAATTTATGATGACTTTGGATAGCGCACAGTGAGCTGCAGGATCAATAGATCAGAGTCTCATTAAACAACCATCAGTTGAAGAACTCTGATTGTGGCAAGTTTAGTTGGGTTCAATGAGAAAATTTTAGTTGAAAGTAGTCTGGCAGATTCTTAGTGAGAGTTTTGATAACTGAAAATATTATTTATACTGAAATAAAGAATTAACCAACAACTAGCCCTAGGAAGAGAGGTTGTCATTTATACTTCGTTTTAGGAAGGGATTGATAAGTGTTAGTCCAGGGGAGCACCCCCTATGCCTCAATAGTGAGTCATTCACATTTTACACTAAAAAAGTGCCAAGAAAGTGGCCGTCCCCTTCATCACACTGGGCGATTTAGCCCATGTGGTGGATGAGAGGTGGGTGACAGCGTATCCCCTCAAGGTTGCCCCCTTCTCCCTATCTGTTTCTGTAAAATTACTCCATAGAATTAGGGGGTGTGGAGTTGGAGGCAGCGAGAGGATGTTGGACAAAGGGCAATTTCGAGCATTTATCTCCAGCAACAACCTCATGGAACACCAAAGAGGCGAAACTAGAAATAAATTGGGGGTATAACTCCAGTGGCAAGTTAAGGTTCACTCAAGAGGAAAAAGATCATGATAAATCAAGGGGTCTGATTCCAAATGAAATTGAGTGTGATTAATCCTTTTGATACTCAATGGGACCAAGCCCCCATGGCCTGACATAGGCGCTATTAGTCACTCGCTGTTTGGTGTGTCACTGAGCAAGCCAAATTACATTGGGAGAAACAGTTTAGTGGCAAAATTTTTGATATTCAGATGGCCTTTGTTAGATCAATTTGACGTCACGCTAGTTGCAAGATCTTATTCTGCCAAAAATCAGTTGGGAATACAATACCTTCATTTATGCGTTACCACATATTCCTCAAGTCCCTAGGACTTAAGGCAACTGACCCTCGCTGGTACAGTTGTCAGTTGATTGTCAAATTTTTGTTTGCAATAAAGAAACCCCTTTCCAGTTGAGATTTTCAATTATGGAATTTTTTCCTGTGTTTGTTGCTGCTGCTACACAGAACTATGTTCCTAAGGTTAAGAAATAACTGGGCCCTAGTGGCAATTATTATGACGCTGCTACCCCTTTTAACAAATGGGATTTACAAGCAAGTGGCATGTTAAGGATATCCCCACTTGTGGACGCCATCTGGTGTTAAGATGTCCCATTGTTATCGGAGACTATCTTTCCCTACTGGGAGAGGTTTTGAGACCTCACCACTCATTCCCCACCCAGTGGTTCCTCAGTGCATCCTGGACCCTCTGTGGTTCCTTAAGAGTTGTCTACAGTAAAATCTGCTTCTGCCCCAGTGGTCACAGTCTGGTTGTACGTTGGGATGTTGGCTATGGTGGGTGTTAGTTGCTGCTATCTATTCACTTCTCTCCCCACCCACTATCAAGTCGTTTAGATGGCAATTCCCTATGGCATTCTGAATTGCTTTCTGGGTGCTTATGCACCCCAACTGGCATACCAGTATCAATATTGATTGCTATTTCCGTGACAATAATGGCCACAACTGGGCTGGCTGACATGCTTGAAACAAGCAGTCTGAGTTTAAGGGGTCATCAGATAGCTTATGTACTAGGTCATAAAAGCTCTGTAAAAACATAATTCCTGGATTAGTGGTGAGAATACTCAAACTGATCCAAACATTAGCAGGTTTTCCCAGATTGTATGTTTGAAAGTATTGGTTTTTGGCAGAAAGATTTTGACATTTGATTTAAATCTAAATTTATTTTTAAAAATGAATTCTCAACTCAGATAAGCACCCTTGAACCTGAAGGCTCATATTTCATGGCCCAAAAATGATTTTTCTGCCTTGCTAACGCCTTCCAGAGTTATAAGGTTAAATTTTCCATTTTTCCAGGGGGTGTGGGATGATAGGTGGGGACCAGATGAGGGTGGGTGTCCTGCTGGTAGCATCTGGCCAGAACTACCCCTACAGACCCCTTTGTCCTAGTAACAAGGAAGAAGCAGAAAAGGGGGTAAAGTAAATTGAATTTTGGGGCTAAAGTAATTATCAAACGCTCATCAACAACATGATCCAAGTCACCCAGTTGAACCAAGATCTCCACAGGAGCCTTAAGTCCCTTCTTTCCTCTGTAAGGGAGCTTCCCATGATCTAACCTAAGTGATTGGGTTTCCAGACTTACAATTTTACATTAAAGTAATTTCCATTAAGCAAACCTTAAATTAAATTAATGTAGAAAGTGCACATAAAATAAGTAAGAATATTAACTATCCTTTATTTATTTTGATAGTTAAATACATGTTTATAAAAATTCTTATGCACTCTATTTACTATATGTCCATCAGAGAGTTCCTTAATTGTATAAGCATCTAATGACAACTTATTTATTCCCAAATGGATCAACTAAAGGCTTGTTCAACTTAGTTTGTTATCCAAAGCCATGAGTGTCACAATAGCTAAATTTATCACCACCTTTAAGTTTAGAAGAGTGGCCATCTTGAATCTTCATAAACTTGAGCTTTAATCCTACATTTGACAGTATTAGCACTGGTGGAGGACTGTATCATAATAAAACTTTTGTCAGGCTCTCCAAATATTATAAGGGTATCATTTCTAAGCTCAGAAAATAGAAGAATATAAAACTGGCAGCAAACAAGGCTGACATCCATAAAAAGATTCAAAAGGAGATATACCCATAAAAAATGATAGCTTATAGTATAGGCAAATGTTTTATTTTATTTATTGTGGGGAAGGCCGACCATGGGATAGACACTTCCGAATATGACTCAGAAGAGACAAAACTTAGTACCAGGGAAGGCACCTAAGAGAAGCGATGCTATCTCTTGTTGCCAGCGGGAACGCCACTATGGGGAGGGGGAGGGAACGTGTGGAGGGGCCGTAGCCACAACTGAACACGTGTGGAGGAAGGGGTCTGATTTGATGAACCAGACTGGGAACCAGGAGGAGACCAACTGTCAGCGACACGGTGGGAGGTATCCAAACATCCACGCTTGAAAGTGGTCCACCAAATGAGACCGGAATCTGTGGACAGCTTCTGGGAGGGTGGGGGTGGAGCCTGCGATGGCATCTAAGACAATCGTGTGGATGGTCCAAATGGCGATTGCAACCACTAAAGCATGGAGGGAGGGTGGAAGGGGGGAGGCCATTGATAAAGCAAACATATCTCTTGACAGACTGAAGGGATGTGTTTGATCCTGACCAAGCAGACGTTGAACTTCGCGCCATATCACTTTAGAGGTAGGGCACTTCTCTAGGCGGTGGAACAGCGTTCCATACTGGCCACACACGAAACAGAATGAGTGTAAAGCATTAGAGCGCTCAGCTGTACGATACACCCACCTCAGGCAGCGCCACACATGGGAGCGGACTTGAGGCTGCAACAGAGGATGGTGTACGTATTTCCAGATAGTTTTTTGGGTCTCACTGGGGACAAGGGATGTCCATCATGTCCAGGTAGTCCACCCTGGATAGGACATGGGGCTGAATGGGGATCACGCCATCATGGATGGGTAGCCCCTGTACCTCTTGTGTGAACTGAGGAGAGGGGCGGCCTCTTTGGGTTGTATGTCCACTAATACGAATTCTCCACTCAGCGCTCCGCATGGAGAGTAGGATTCATTTGTAGTGGGTTTTAGTCCGTGAGGACCTGTGGCCGATGTGTGTGATGCGAGGTATTTCATCAGGGAGTGGGGGTTCAGTGGATTGTTGAAGCCCAAAGAGTGGGAGAAGTTGGAGCAGGCTGCGCGGGACCAGTGTTGGGAGGGGAGTGTAGGGGCAGTGATGGCCGCAATCCAGGTGCCCAGGACCTTGGCAGCATGGGCTTTGAAGTCAAGCAGGCCCATGCCACCATGATGATGAGGGCCAAACATGACCTCTAGCCGTACTGGTGGAGGGCGGCCTGACCAAAGCCATCCTTGCAGCAAGGCATACAAGGATTTGAAGAAGCTTGGGGAGAAGGGGATGGCGTGGGCTCCAAACCAGACTTTGGAGGGGAGCATAGAATTGGCTAAAAAACCCTGCCAGTGAGGGAAGTAGGGTGGTCTCTGAGAGAGGCGTTTCGCTTTGTCACGTTATCCAGAATATGGCACTCTATTACTGCTGACGCGTATTTACCTGCCTCCATCCACACGCCCAGATGGCGTACCAGTCCTATGGTGGGACGTGGCACAAAGGGGAGCACCAGTGGGGCGGTGTGTGTTGAGTTAGTGGGGCGAGGACGTGGGCGAGCAGATATGCCGGGTTGGGAACTAATTGCGGGGGTCCAGCAGTTCTGAAACCGACCAAGGAAGATGATTTCAGTTTTGGAAGCGTTCAGTGCCGCGTTGCTTACCCGGGAATACTCCTGGATGAGAGCTATAAGCGTGCGTGCATCTTGATTATTAGACACCCCAATCACACAATCATCTTTGAACGCCATTATCTTGACTGGGGCTTGGCCTGGCACATGGACCCCAGTGAGTTGGGCATTCACATTTCGCAGTAGTGGGTCAAGGCTGAAGTTGTATAAGAGTGGGCTGAGGGGGTCCCCTTGTCACAAACCCTTTGAGGGTGGACTACTTCCGTTAGGAAGCCAGGGCCACGTACTGCCATTGTTGCAGATTCCATGAGCAGCATTACCCAGTTGATTAAGTGAGGGGGTAAGCGGAACTGATGGAGGCAGGCCCTGAGGTATTCCCAGTTTACTCTATCATAGGCCTTTTGTTGGTCCAAGAATACAAGTGCCCCAGAGGCTGTGGATTGACATACATTAGCCACAGAGTGCATGTTATCCCAAATTGACCTTCTGGGTATGAAACCAAATTGTTCTGGGGTAATGGTGGCAGATGCTACAGTCCCTAAACGGTTAGCCATGATTTTTGTTAAAATTTTAGTGTCTGTGTTTGTTAGAGAAATGGGGCGCCAGTTGGCTAAGTCTAGCTTATCCCCTTTCATTAAGAGTGTGACAGTAAAGGCCTCATGTCCTCTTGGTAGGAGGCGCATTTCCTAGAGGCTTTGGTTAAGTGAGGCGAGCAGCAATGGGGATATATACATGAAATAGTTTTTGTAGAACTCATATGGAATACCATCTGGGCCTGGGCATTTTTGGTTTGGCGCACCGCGAATGGCTGTCCATAATTTGGTCAGAGTAATCAAATTCATTATTTCTGGGTATCAGAAAATGGTGCGGATGTGGGCTCAGTCAAGAAATTCTGCCACTTTGGCCAGCTGAATTATATCAGATCAGTACAACTCAGAGTAATACTTTTGTGTTTTGATTGCCACTCAAGCTGGTGTATCCGCAATGGAGTCATCTGATCTTCACACCTGTGTGCAGGCCACGCTCTGGCATGGTGCAAATTTTTTTAAAGAAATGTGCGGTGCACTTGTCACCTTTTGTGATGCGTGTGGCCCTGTACTGAACAAAAACCTGATGTTTGTGTTGCCTTTCAAGTGCGTTGAGGTGGGTGGCTGCCTCTGCCCACTTCCGGCCCCATGCAGAGCTGTATCCTATAGCTGGGATGTTGGACTCCAGGTGTGCCAACTCTGCCAGAGCGCATGAATTGACCGCCGATGTGGCTCATGAGCGTCTAGAGGAGAGATGTCGAGAGTGGCGGATGGTGTCATCTTTGAAAGTTGCCCATGTGAGAATGAGGTCCCCGCGAAATGGTGCAACAAACTTTTTTGCCAAAGTTGCCACTTCCACCCACATGGAAAATCCTGGTGACGTGAGCTTGAAGGGGTGGATTTTGCACCAATGTGGGGCCTTAGCAGCTGTGACAGGTAGGTGGTAGGTTAGTGAGACCAGTCAATGGTCAGAGAATTCCATTTTTGTTGTTTTGAAGTGGGAGATATGGGGTTGGAATTTCGCCGGTGTTAGGATAAGGTCAATGCAGGTCATGGACCTTAATTGGCCGTTGTGGACGTGGGGACGCGTCATGTTTTTGAGCAGCGGGGCATGTTATGGCAGTGCATCCATTAACCTGAGGGTGGCCTTTAGAATGTGCAGTTCTACGTGACCCTGGGGGGCGTGGGGTGAGGAAGGCCACCAGTCCATTGGTGTGTTTAGCCAACAGTTCATGTCACTGACTAGGAAAGAGTCTGGGGGTAGTGGGAGGGATTTGACTGACAAGAAAAATTCCTGATGCTTGCATGCACCATTTGGGGTATAGATGTTGATGATTGCGTGCACTATGTCAGCCCATGAGAAAGTGACAACCAGCACTCGGCCATTTAGGAATGTTTCTGAGGATAAAAATTTGAAAAAATTAATTTACAAATTAGCACCCCATAGTGCTTCAACCAAAAGGATAGGGATGGGAGGAGCATTGTTTTCCAAGCTTCCTTGGAACCTCATGGACAGTGGGACTCCTGGATGGCCAGGATATCCACGGGTAAATTGTGTTGTAAAAAACTCAGTTTCTTAGCCCAGGATGGGGAGGCCTTGAGTCCGCAATGTTCATTGTCCCTAAAGTAAAAAAATTTCCCCTTTCACACCTTAGGTGTGAGGGGGTGGGCACCCGGGCCCACCAGCCTCCTCTAGATCCCCACGGGCCTTCACAGCAGCACAGGTGTTAGCAGCAACGCTATCAGGGTTTTTGTTAATTTTTGTGGAAAGAGTTGCATTGGCTTTAGCCTTCACTTTTTGTTTTCCCAACATTGGACGAATTTTTTGCGGTGCTGATGAGTTCAGTGCACCATTGAGCGGGTCAAAAAAAATTTTTCAGTTGGGATGGGTCCCAAGTCAGTTTTGACTGGAGCTTGGGTGCAATGATTGGGTGATATTGAATCACCCATCAGATCCTTGGATTGAGTGGCCCGCTTGGCATGGGCTTCCCAATCTGATTGGTTGATGGATTCCTGAGTTGCTTCCACCACGAAGGTTTCCATGTCCTCCTGGAGTTGTAAGTGTGGGATAGCGGTGGTGGCTTTGGCCGCTTCCTTGGCCGTGGCTCTGTGGGCCTGCTTGGCCTTCTTCCGCTCTTGTGGGGAGATAGGCTTTACCAGTAGGTAGCAGCCTTGTGCTCCCCACGGGAAAGCCTCTTTGGTGCTTGCAGTTGGTTCATAGTGCGCCTCTCCGCTGGCCATGGCTGCCAAGGGGTGCTCTTGGAATGTGACGCCCTCATTGGTGGGGCATGCATGTGCCTTATGGCTGAACGTGTCACAGTGGGTGCAAATGGGGGGCGCGCTGTCCACGGTCACCCATAATGGGTGGGTGGTATGCCCTGCGATATCAATAAAAGTGGAGTGCAGGATCTGGGTTAGGTCCTTCACAATCTCCTCGGTTGGGGTCAGGACTGCAATGGCTTTGCCAGTGCACAGGTGTGGCATCAGCGTGAAGAGTTGCATTTCAAAAGATTGTATTTCACCATATATGGCGAGGCCATCATTCAGGTGTTGTTCCAAAATGTCCTGTTTTACTGTAGTAGGCAAAAAGTCAAATGTGAGGAAAATTTGGTTTGATTTTGTCCATCTGGTGCATTTGGTTTCAATGACCCATTGCCCTTCAGGGAGGTTGACCACTATGCACACCGCCGCAACCTCATCTGCTGCCTCTTTGCTTTTGAAACCTAGGTCCAGCCAACCACTTGACATGGAGTGAGGTGCAACATACACCACGCTCAGGAAAATTGTGTGCAAATCTTCACAAAATTTTTTCCATAAGGCCATTTGTTGGATGTCCAGAAAGACGTGGACTCCAAATTCCACCGATGAAAGTGGCTGGGAGTGTGGTGTGTTGATGTACTGGTTGCATCGTGCTTGCCATGTGAGTATCTCAGGGGAAATAGTGACTGACAGTTTTTTAAAATTTTTGTCAATTCCGCCAGATTCTCTGGGGCGTTTTTAGACGTTGGAGGCCGCTGGCCTTCCACTTGCTCCTCTTACCTTACTTGCCAACTGCTCCCTGACATGGGCGCAGACTGATCTCCTCTGTGAGATTATCAAACTAGATTCAGTCTTGAATTGAATAGGTTGCAAAAGTGATTGCAACGAGAAAGAAAAGTTTTAGTATAGGCAAATGTTGCCAACAACAAAAAGGTAACCTAGCTGGAAAGTTAGCCTGCTAAAAGCTCCTTTAAATTATTAACTAGAGTACCATTAACATTTTTGACTATTCCATTTGTTAATGATGGTAAAGTGTCATCATTACTTCTTTTATAATTAGTAAAGAATTAAAATGCAAAACTCTACTTTGTCTCTTTGCCTCTATAGTTTGAGTACCATAGATTCTCCAGTACTTTCATTATTAATTAGATATAAATTTGATTCAATATTCTTACCATCTAACCACCTTCCTAAGTTTAAGCTGGCCAACCTAAGCTGCAAAAATTAAGCATGATATGAAGTAACTTAAAATACTCATCTGGTTTAAATTAATTCTTTAAATCCACTCTCACCAACCTTTAGTAATTTTTAAGAACTTTTATTCATTTTATCATAATATAAAAGGTTTGCTTATGCTTGTTTCTCTGTTGCATCAGATATCTGTGCTATGGTTGATTAAGATTAAGTTTGGTAGTTTGGGAGATAGAAATATACTCACAATAATTTTCATTTAATGGAGGTAAGCTGGCCATCAACAGTAATATTTATATTAATTATATAATGGTAGATGGATATTAATAAGTTTAAGAGTAATCAAACTATTGATTCAGCAAAAACTACTAACCATTCACCCAAAACTAAATCAACCTATTGAACCAACCCAAACTAACCACCGCTTGAAAACCTCATTTTAAACTATCAAATCAGCTAATCAATTACTACTTACTAAAACAATTAACTTGATAATTATCCAAATGTCTACCTTTCTCTGGCAAAAATAGTTAAACTATCAAATAAACTGAATATCAAACTGCTCAGTTATAACAATATATTGATTACTATTAAAAATATATAAAATTTTCACTACTTATATATAAATTTTTATTTTACTATAAAAAAATATGGTGGAAACTATATTGTCATCTGACTTTAGTAACTGTGTAAAAATTCGTCAATAGGTTATTTCAGAAGTGTGTTAAATGAAGGATTTAAGATTCTAGTACTGACAAGATTTTGAGGTAAAGAAAAACAAGTAATTAATATGAGTAAACCTATTTACTTAAAAATTTTATTTTCAAAATTTATACTTCTCATAATTTTCAAATAGATTATAATATTGACATGGGAGATATATAAGTGTACCAAATTTCAAAGCTATAGTTAGTCTGGAAGGTAGTTAACTTGAAACTTTTGAATCAATCAAATACTAAACTGCTCAGTCATAACAATATACTGACTACCATCAAAGATATATAGGATTTTACTTGTTACATATAAAACCTTTTATTTTGACTATGCAAAATTAAATTTATGAATGGTTTATTGTATTGTCACCTTAGATACACAAGTGCCAAATTTTAAAGCTCTAGCTAGTCTGGAAGGTAGATAAAATTAATCACAAGATTTTATAACAGGAGGGGAGGATACCTCAGTGGTAGAATATGGACCCTCTACCACAGCCTCCCCAAGTTTGATCCTAATAGATGAACTTTGGGTTGGGGATGATTATGACTGTGTTGGCGTTGTGCACCAATGCCCAAAACTGAGATAGTGAATATCAAGGCAGTCCATGGAGTTCCTGGCCTATCATATGCTGCACATGGAGGTTTTCTGGGTTTTATCCTCCCTTCCCATTCATTCAATTTTCCCTTAATCAGTGTGATATTGTCCCCAGTTCAGCCCACCTCAAATAAAATTTAATAATTTAAAATATATATTCTTTAGAACAGATATCAGTGAACATCTAAGATTAAATAAAACTTTAACCTTTAATTGGAACTGTGGCTCCTGTTCTTTAGGTATAAGGGTAAGTACTTAACTAATGGGGTATAGCTCTTACTACCATATATGTAGATCATATAAAGGGTGAATTCAGAAAAAAATTATTGGTAAAAGCTGCATACAGGAGGGTGCACCAAATCAAAGGTTAGAGCGGGGAAGCTGGTCAGATACTAGATTATATATAGAGATATATAATTAATCTATATATATAAATGGATGTTGGTATATTTGTATATTTGTTTGTGTTTTATAGACTCTGACACCAATTGACTGATCATCATGAAAGTTGGCATATATAAGTATTTTTTCATGGTGAAGGTTTATAAATTTTAAAAATTATTATTTTCATAGTAAAATAAAAAGTTTTATATACATTAATTGAAAATCTCATATGTTTTTGATGGTAATCAGTATAATGTTATGGCTGAGCAGTTAGATTTTCAGTTGATTCGATATTTTAGATGGTTTTGTTAAGTGGTTAGCGGTCATTTGGCTCTTTAGAAGGTAATCTAAATCAAAACTCGAACCAAAAAAAATTGATTTTAAAAATACCTCCTCTAGCATAATCTTTTTTACTCTTGCAAGCATCACTTTTTATATCAAAAAGTGAATGGACAAGAATTGAGAGAGCATCCAACTGCCAGTGCACACTGCTACTTTAGAGCATTAATCCATGGCCAACCACCCAATCATAAGGAAGTAAATTAACCATCTGTGCGTAGCACATAGAAATGGATAACTTGCCTGCGCTGATATCAAATAATAAAACAAAGGACGCCAAGATGGACATACCATCTGACAAACTTCCCGATGTCCCAGGCCCTCACACAACTAATAACAGGAAGGGATGAACAACCCATTTATGTCAAATAATTATTTGGCAGCACAAACGATGACAAAATGCATGAATGCATTGAAAGGCCATGGTGCCCCTGCGACTAGCATGGATAACAGGGCCAACTCCCCAGTATTGGTGGCTGCCAACAACCAGATGACAGGATACCCTCAGGGAGCAAGGTCTGATGCCAAGAACAGTGGTGTCAGGAATATTCCCCACCAAACCTCAACCAGTAGAGGGGATTTGGGCCTCGCAGGGTAAGAAAATTATGTGGAAAAAATAAAAAACCAGGATGAAGTATTAGTTGGATCCAAAACTGACTCAGATTTGATTGATGAAAATCAACAGCTTGAACCAACAGAGCAGTGACATAAAAAGTTTTCTGCTGATATTGAGAAACTTACCAAACTTGCTCCAATTATTTGAGTAAAGAAGAAGTTGGGCACCAGTTCTGACAAGGCCCAGTTGGAGGGAGAACAGTCCTTGAAAAAATTGATCTGGCAACCTGAGCGAATAATCAGGCATGATCCCCAATACACCATTTGGTGCAATCCCTGATGAATTCATGTCAACAGGGGGATCTAGCTCAACCAAAAATCGATGGTTGATCCCAAATGGACCATTGGGAAAAAAACCCTGAAAATTTTAAGCCATCAGAGGAGATTATATTAGCATGAAGCCAATCACTGAACCAATATGAACCATTGGCGACTAACCCCAATAGGGGTGAAGCTATGTCAGGGACCAAATCTGAGGGATTGGACACTTGAGAAAATTCAGCAAAAAAACTAAAAGTACTACCAGAAGGGGCCAAAACCCTGACAGCAGTCAAGTTGGCAGCCAGGGACCTGGAGAAATATATCTTGATTTAGTCAGAAATGTTGGCATGTCAAGGCATGTCTGCCTGCAAAGTCAAACAATGGCAGGACTTCCAGTTCCCATACTCTACAGCGACTCAGTGGGTCTCCAAAAATATCAAACCAGCCATTGTGGCTATGTGGTGAGACCACAAGTTTTCCGCTGGCTCAATACCCAAATCTTGATCCACATGGAAGTACTATTCAAAGCGTCATGAGTTCAGACTGAAGACGCCCTGGAATGGATGAAAATCCCCATGGAGAACAAGATGATTGAGGCTGCAATCCACAAAGATTTAAAACCAGAGGATGCAAAGGCCTGGATGGATGCTGGCATCGACCTTTTAAATGTGATGGAGTATAACAAGGCAGGCATTACAGCACAATATGCCCAAGCTGTTGGGAGCTCGGGCCTTAACCCAACAGAATTAGCTGAATATGTGAAATGATTCCCAAATGCCTCAACTGCCCTTGAATGGGCCCTACCCACCATTCCAGTAGACACGGCACTGGAATAGTATAATACCACATTTTCCCCAGAGGTGCACTACCATGGATTGCGGCCAGGTTCAAGGCCACCAAGGCCCTACACTGGTCATAAACCCAAATCCCACCAGCCACTGCATCAGACCTGATGAAGGCGGGCCAAGCAAAGGAAAAAGCGGTGGATTGGGGACCATTCCAGGATTGGTCACTGGAAGAGGCCATCAACTGGTCCACCAATAGATTCACACCAATGGAAATGAAATACTGGTTCCAAGCAGGGGCCAGTATGGACCTAATGCGCGAATGGGCGGAGCTGGGGGTGACTAAAACAATTCATGAAACCCTTAGAGGCTGACCATTCCTAATCAAAAAGTGGAAAATCTGGCGCGATGTCACAACAATTGCTGAAGCTGCAGACTGGGATGCAGCGGGATTCACCCCTGAGTCAGCCCAACTGTGGATGGAACATGAGATTTCACCACAGGTGGCAATGGTGACGAAAGGGGTCATAACCACAGACTTGGGCCAAGAATGGCTCAAAGCGGGGATCCACATTGAAACCATCTGGTATTAAAAGCAATCCTTCCCAGAACCGATGCTAGTGGCCTCATACGCCGCTGAAGGTTTCACCCCCTCTGAAGCGTTCCAATGGAGTGAGGAAGGAGTTCTGGCAGCCATGGCACGAGTATTTACAGATGGGGGCTGGAATAGTGTCACAGTAAGGTACTGGTGTCAGCGTAGCTTGGTTATGCTGGAGGTCATTCAAAAATACCTCCACCCAACATGCAGCCCAGAATCCTCCCTTAGGTGGTACCAACTGGGGTTCTTGCCGTTGGATTCCCTCAAGTGGCAAAGCCTCAATATTGGAGCACAAATGGCTAAAAATATCAGCCACTGAGGTATCAGCATTCATCAGATTGAAGCGTTCCTCAACTGGGGGTTCAGCCTTAATGAATCAATAAGCTGGATTCTGAAAAGGAAGACCCCTGCTGAAATACCCAAACCAAGCATGAAAGCCAAATCCTACAGCGCAGTGGCAGCGCATACTGATGACAACACTTGGAATGGAGCAGGGAGCCACATTGAGTACATCTGTCAGCTGATCAGTGGGGGCTTTACAGACTTCCAGGCACCAAAATTGTACCTAAAGGATGTTATCTGAATTCACCTGCAGTTAGTGGATGAGGAGGAATGGTATGACTTGATAATGTCGATTTATCAGGAACTCAGCGAAGTCCTAGCTGGGGGGGACTTCAATCATTACTGGGTACCTGAACGAGGATATATAGATATAGCAATTCCAGGTGAATTGGACCACAAGAAACTCCTCGAAATTGCCATCAAATACAAGGGGATTTATCTGCAAATGGAGCCGACCAGATATGCCAACCAAACCTCAAGGTGTGTAACCTTCCAGAATCTCCCTACTGATCGTGAATGAGAGTGGGTGCATGAAGCAATATGGACCGGATTATCATATTATGGGGAAGTATGAGAATTTTGGCAAGCTGGCGGCAATTATATTGCAAAGTGCCTCTGCCCCCGGACAGTGGAAGCGCTTTACAAACCAGCACCCTGGATGAAGCTGAACAAAATAGCCCTACCCCAATTTATCTGCCTGTCCGGCCTCAACATGGTAGTATACATTGAACAGGAAGATGCCAAACAAGTGTGCCAGTTCTGTTACCAGACTGGCCACACAATGGCTCAATGCCATCATTGTAAAGGTAAAACTACTGGGATTACAAATAAGACCCTGTCATAGGGATCACCAAGGTTGGTACCAAGACTTTCCTCCACCCAAAAGCCAGAGAATGGATCCCGCGCAACCTAATGAAGGTAGCGGACATGAAATGCCAACAACAAGAATTGGACCTGGCACATAGGGAAGCATGGGAATGATAAGCGGCCAAGCAACCCAAAGTGGATGATGAGCCATTTATAAATCCAAACCCTGAATCGTATGCAATGGACAAAGGAATGGACCCTGGACCAGCAGAGCAACATCCAACCCAAGCAGAATGGATGGTCTTCAATGAAGAAAGATGGCAGAAGGCGAACCTGAAGAAGACCCCAAGAAAGGATGGATGCAGGAAGCCAACAAATCGAAATTGAAGCCTGACAAGCCAAAGTGAATACTAAATTGAATCCAGAAGTCATCAGCAAACAAACCTGAGGTGACTGGCAAAAAATCGGCAGATGCAATGAAATTGGCAAAGTCAGCCGGACAATCACTGACTAAAAAATTGAGTTCTGCTGATAAATCAAATGAAGGGGTGAGAATTCGAATGACAGATGAGGGGGAATATGCTGCTCTGCCAGCGGGGGACAAGGAGCACCCAGACCCAATCATAAAACCATCCCCATTATCCATTAGTATGGAGACAGGGATGGCGGCCAAATTCCCAGTACACAGGATGCCCGGGAATATATCCCAGTCCCAACCAACTGACCCCAAAACTTTTTGGTACACCCCGCCAACCATCAATGCCATCATCATCTACCAACCAGACCTCCATACATTACTCGATCCACAACCCAGACCATGCTAAACCTTATACCCATGGGTTGGGTAGCCGGAAATGAGGATAGCGACCACAAATGATTTGGGGAGGGCGAGTATACAAATGAGGAGGAGGAAGATGCACCATTTAAAAACTAATAATAATATTGACCTAATTTTTTTAACAAAATGCAAGCTGGTAACCAAAAGGAAATGGTGCCAAGCTCAAACTGCGACACAAAGAACCACCCAGGGTCCCACCAAATAGGCTACCAAGCCCTCTGGATGGACCATGTGGCGATAATCACAATGGATAAGAAAATAGACCTGGAATTTGAGGAGGAAACTCACTCCAAAAGGATCTTGATAGAGACAGCTTCAAATAGAGAAACTGGCAAGAGCATACAAGTGGTAGCAGTCTACGCTCCACCAAAGCTTCACAAAAACCATATTTTTTGGGAATTTTTAGAGGAGGTGCCATATGAAGCGATGACCATAATAGCAGGAGACCTGAACTGTTGGACAAATGTGAGCCATGATATGTTCCTGATTAGAGAATATTCCAACAGAAAGGCCAATGAGATGCTTGCTGGATTACCTTGTCAAATCGTAGATTTGCCTCACAATTGACAAAGAGGACAACAACCTGACCAATTTAATGCAATGGTCATATGATGCCGCTGGATCCCCACTGTCAGGATCATGTTTAGACTACATCCTAGTGTCATTGGATCTAAGCCAATGACGTCCAACAGCAAGGTTAGCATAAATGCTGAAAGTGACCACATGGTTGTCTGCGTGGATATCAATCTTGATGAACCCCAAGGAACCACTAATGGCAATTGGCACCAGCCACGCTAAGGGATGGGGAATGGCGCCAAAAAGATTGACGCTGGACTGGATCAACTAATAATGTATCTTGACAGCTTCCTAGAGTTGGACCCGCTAGAACAATGGACTCAGATCAAAGTGAAACTGAAGCACAATAGCATGATGTTTGAAATAGTGACCTCCTACAAGTGAACTGCTGCCGCGATGCAGCTGAAGTCTAAATTTGAAAAGCTGAGGATCACCTGGTGGGACAGCGAGGACGGGTGGAGTGAGTACTGAACAACACACAAAAAGTATTGGGCCATAATGATGAAGCAAGACTCAGAGAGACGGACCAATGTGACTTACCAATATCAGAGCCTAGTGGGGACAATGACCAAAGAGGGCCTGAAGCACCTTAAGGAAATTTGAACTAAGGCTAGGGTACGGGAAGTGGAGACAGCAGAGGGGGAGTATCAACAGACCCTGAAATGATCAAGCGCAAAGTCAAACAATTCTATGGTGATCTTTTCTGACAACGAGAAATGAGTGAATCGGTGACAAAAACCTTTATTGACCTGGCCAAGCTGGCACTGGGGAGCTATACGCTGGAAGATTTCACCAAACTATCCGGTGAAATCTCTATCAATTAAGTTAAGAGGGCACTAAAGGAGTCACCAAGAATGAAAGCACCAGGCCCTGACAATATGTGTGCAGAAATACACAGCATATTCTGTGACTGCATCGCACCAGAGCTCAAAGCCCTCTTTAACCACTGTTTACAAAATGGCCAGCAAATTCTAGGAGGCCAAGAGACCCAAATCATATTTTTGTACAAAAAGGGCCTCCGACGCCAACTCTGGAACTGGCGCCCAATTGCACTATAAAATGCCAATTATAAATTACTCACACGCATATTATCTAATTGGCTGATGGCAATGGCACCATGTAAGCTCCATACTGCCCAGAATGGCTTTGTCAAAGGCCGTAGTATATGGGACAGCATTGGTTCAGTCCAGATCATACTCCAGGATGTGAGGGGTATCAAACAGGGGTACCTTATGTTCATCAACATGGAAAAGGCATATGACCTAGTATTGTGGTCATTCCTACATGAGGCACTAAAGGCAGTCGGTATCCCCAAAACCTTCCAAACATGGATAAAGATGCTGTACTAAGGCCTGGTAACAAAGGTGATTGTCACAGATGGCGTAACCAACGAAATTCCTGTCAGGCAGGGTCTCCAGCAAGGTGACCCTGTCACTGATACTCTTTAATTTTGCAGCCAACATTCTGCTGACAGCAGCAGACGCAAAACTCCAGGGCCTAGTCCACCCTAATCAAATGCCACTGAAGATGCTAGCATTTGCTGATGATATGGTAGTAGGAATAAGCTCACCAACTGACCTATAGGGCGCTGAGAAACTATTTAACCTCTACCAGATAGCTACAAACACAAAAATCAACTTGGCAAAAACCTCAGTGATGAGGATCAGCAACCTGAAATTCAGCCTGCCAACTGACACAACGCCGATCATGAACTCCCAGACAATACAATACCTCAGGATATTATTCAACAATAAGGGCCCAGTGGTACTGTATACTAAACAGGAAGTATTGTCAAGATTATCAATCCAAATGGCATGCTGGAAGAGCGCCAGAATATGTCTTGAGGAGAAAGTGCAGGTAATAAATGTCTTCATCTTCTTGAAAGTTGTGGTATGTCACTCATGTGCTGCCAATGAGCCCAAACTTAGAGAAGAAAATCAGGACAATGCTCCAAACCTTCCTGTGGTTCAAGGCAAAGGCAGCACTGATACCGCTAGAAGCCCTGTTGAAACTATAGAATGAAGGAAGCATGGGCCTCCTGGACTTCAGATCTCATGCCTGGCATATATGGGGGAAGTCATCCTAAGCTAACACAGACGCACATGCGCTGCCCAACCCTAGCATGGGGCGTGAACTGGGCAAGAGCCCAAGGCCTTCAAGAGCTAATCTCTCCCCGCTCAATATATGAATGGATGGTGCACCGCCCGCAAATAACCTCTTGAAAGGGTACTCCACACTACTGATGACTATGCAATTGGGCTGTGCACTAGGGTGGATGATCATTTGAGCTATTGGCCTAAGATGCTGACCAAATTCAAAGGGACGTCGAAGCCCATAATTCCACAATGATTTCTGCAACAAGCTGGGAGGATTGTAACTGAATCGCTGATGAATATGCAACCAAGTTGATCAAAATAAGGTACAAATCGATTCTGATAGAATATGGGGATCTGCTCCCAAAACTGGGACGCAATCTGCCCACCTATCCACAGGTCCTAAATGACTGGACTATTGAATGCCACAAAACCAACTTCCTGATGAAGGAGTTGATTTTGGGCCTGAACTCCCATTTGGTAATGGCCAAACAGCGTTTGGTAACCTGGTAGATCCTAAACTGGGCATTCAAATCAGGCAAGCACAGAGGGCTGGACTAGCAGCACAAAGAATGCCCCATATGTGCTGAACCGGAAGCAGACATAGCCCACTCTTATTATGAATGTGCCGTGTTCAAAAAATACTGGTCCACGATGCATCACATCCTATCAGGCAAACAATCGCCACCAAGAATACATCAATCACAAAACTTTTCTTCAAAAAAACCCTGAGAACAGCTTTGATCCAACTACAAGACTTCATTTACCATTATTGTGTATGGGTAATTCACTGTGCACTTGTCGCCAAGATTTTGAGCAATGAGAACCCCCACCACAAAGGTTTGGTATTGAAGACCATTTAGATTATTTCTGATCAGCTCCATCAGATCTCGAAATTTTTGCGCCTAATCCCTGGGTGTTATAAAGCTGCACGTTTGGCTTTCCCCACTGGATCGCTTGTTGTATGCAATGAGGCAACTAATTGACTGAAAATTGAATGGCTTATAAGCCTGCCAATGCTAGAACCATAGCTAGCAATGGCAATCATCAATCAGCAATGGTTGGAGGTGATAGAACTCTAGTGGCCCAAACCCCCAGTCCTTTTTACCCTGGCTGAATCGCCTGTATTCCACCCTCCCCTCTTAGTTTCCCTTAAAATTTATTTAAAAATAAATTATGGAAGTTTGAAAAAAATCCTCTACCATAATTGGCTCATCTTTTGGCTCTAAACTTAAATTTTATATAGGATGGTTGTTCAAATCTTGGCACAATCAATTTTATTTAATTCTTTTGATTATTTAAACTATATGTATAGTTAAAGCTAATATTACAAGTGTAAGTAAAACTAACAAAATGATGAGTCAACTAGAAATAAATATAAATTTAAGAATTTTGTCTATATATATAAATAGATGTTGGTATATATATCTATATTAAGTATCCAGTTGAATGTCTCAATTCATTGGAGCCTCCTGGAATGCCATTATACATATTATATTTGAAAAATGGCTCACCAATACTGCTCCTTCAGAATCTGAACCCACAAAAGTTGTGCAATGGAACCAGACTTTCCATGAAAAAATAGATGCTAAATGTGTTTGTATCAACAATAATTAATGGCAAATGTGAAGGAGAAGATGTGCTGATTCCACACATTCCAATGATTCTGTAAGTCCCAGGGAATGTCCCCTGGCTGTTGATCGGGCCCTTTTCCCATTCCCAAGTAAGAAGGTATTGAAGAGGGTGGCTGTACCCCTTGTTACCCAGGGCAACCTTACCCATGTGGTAGAAGAGCGCTGGGTAACAGCTCTTTTGCTTCAAATTCCTCCCCCAGTGCCCACACTCACCTCAGTAGAACAGGTACAGTTAATTGGGGAAATCTGTACCAAGATTGCTGAAATGAAACCAATCAACCCAAAATTGAGTAGGAGTCATCCCAATAGTCAGATTCCATGTAGTTGGAAAGGGATTAAAACTGCCTCATCAGCCAGAATTGCTGACAGTTTCAATTCAGCTAATGCTATGATCAAAAAAATCAACCCCCCCCTCAAAATCATTAGGGATCATCCCCGATGGGCAGGTATAGCATCAGACACCATCAATGAGGGTTTGAAGCTCCCTTCTGGCAGATTGGGAGTTGCAGCTATTGCAACGCTCTTGACCAAATGAACAGCTCAGCAACTGGGCATGAGCGGGTTGGGCGTCCCAAACCTGTTCCCAACCAAATGGGACTTCCCCTACATGGGGTGGCCTTAGGGGATTCCTGCTGCTCGTTGGGCCAAACGCCATCATGCCAACTGTCAGAAATGTATCCAAGCCTCAGTTCGGACATTTGAGGTCAAACTGACAGTGACTTGGCCTGCCACTAAATTCTTCAATATCAGTTTCCAGTTAACTTATCTGTTCCCCATGCCTGAACAATTCGCCAGTTAGGTTGAGCTTGCGGGACCAATCCTGGCTTGTTTCTTCTCTGAATTGACCACTATTTAATCAGTTGCATCGCACTGAGAAAATTGTTAGTCGATTTTCCTTTCTTAAAATTTTCCATTAAAAACCTTTCCTAAAAACCTAGTTTTTATGTTGGAAAACAAACCGCCTTTTCCGCTGACCCTCACACTCCCCTTGGGGTTAAGGGCCATACTTGTCTGGTATTTTTTTATGTGACTGTATGAGATTCTGGCTCACTGGCAGTTATTGGGGAAATTCCTTTCCAGTTCCATGTCCATCATACCAGCAGCAATGCCTTTGGCATTCTGGTTTGCCATCTGGGTGCTTTGGCACCTAGGCTGGCAAGCCAGTATAATTCTTACTTGCTGTTTGCCTGACATAATCAACCAACCATTACTTCTAACCATTTCCGCCTTTCTCATAGATATTGGCACAGCAATGGCCCCTCCTTTTCAACTGATCCAGGTTGTGAAGAAAATTTTCCCTGTCCATAATAGTCCAGTCCCACTCAAAGCTCCAAACCCATACCCCATAGTCGCCGCGGCAATTTTGCCCATGTCAGTAGAGTCTGACATCCTAACTTGCAAGGAAGTTACCCTCCATAAGAGCCTAGCAGTTTCCCCTGACCCCACTACCTTCTCTTCAGTATCACTGGATCCATCCACAACTACCAATAAAGAGAACTTCGCTTACTTCTTATTACCCATGAAGATTAGTGTTGGGTCCCATCACGTCTCCTTTGAGGCCCTGGTGGACACTGGAGCCGCGGGTAATTTTATGAGTGTAGAACTGGCCCAGAAATTAGAACTTGACCTGGATATAGATCCTTCAGTGATGGTTGCGTCATCAGCCTCCTAAGCCTCATACCTGGTTCTCCAACCAGTCACATTTTCAATACACCAGTTCAGCTTCTGCGACCATTTTTCTGCTATGCCAAACTTGGTGTTTTCAGTGATCTTAGAAGTGGGATGGTGGCGCCAGCAACATGTCGAGATCCACTTGTAGTCTAACATGCTGTCATTCAATAATGATCAACTGGAGGGTGAATTTCCCTAAATTGACACTCCTAAGAAAGCTCAAGGTCGCAGTTCTATCACATCCCTTGTCTCTCCTACGGGCATACTGTCCAATTTTCCAGAAAGTTTGATGTGCTATAAAAGCATTTTTGATTCTGAAAAGGTGGATCATCTGCCTCCTCACACTAGATTTGACTCTGGATTAGTATGACGGTGGAGTTGGTGAATATCAACTGCCCGTTGTATCCCCACACAGCAGAGGAGGAGGCTGCTCTCAACACTTGGTTGGACGTTATTTTGAAAAAGGGTGTTTGTTTAAGGAGACATCGCCAGGTGTGTCTCTCATCATCTTTTCTAAAAAAGCTAATGGTTCCCTCCGCCCTTTCGTGGACTATGAACACATAAATACAGTCATGGTTTCTGATCCCTACCCCCTTCCTTTAGAGCAGATGATAAGCCAAGCAATTGCCAAATCTTGGGTGTTTTCCAGCTGGATCTCGTCAATGCTTTTAACCAGATTTGGGTAATGAAAGGGCAAGAATGATTAACAGCAATATGGATGAAGCAAGGCATTTTCCAATTCCGCATAATGCCCTTTGGGCTGAAGAATGCTCCCGCTATGTTTCAATGCATGATCAACAATTTACTGGGTGACCTCCGGTTTACCTGTGCAGTTGCATAAATCAACAATATTTTGATCCACTCCCTGACTCCTAAACAACACGCTACTGACTTGGAAGCAGTTGTGGCCGCCTTGCATAAGGCAGGCTTGTTCATCAAGCCTTCCAAGTGCAAGTTCTATAAAAGGAGGTTACCTTCCTCGGGAACCTTGTCCTTAAAGATGGTTTTGCAATCCCTCCCAATAAGTTGGATGCTCTTTGGGAATGGCCAACCCCAACTACTCGGAAACAACTATGGAGTTTATGAACCATCATTTTCTTGAAAAAATTGCCAGCACTTTCCCAGTTTGCTGCCCCACTCCACCCCCTTACAGGTGAAATGTACCATTTCGCTGGTCACTCAAATTCCAACAGGCGTTTGAATTGATTAAATAAGTTTGTGTCCCCTCCCATTTTGAAGCACACTGATCCCACCAAGACATATATCGTTGCATGTGACGCCTTGTTGGTAGCAGTGGGGGCGGTGTTGCTCCAGGAGCATGATGGCTTGGAACACCCAGTCGCCTATTTTTCCCAAAATCTCACCTCTATGGAGCAGCCTTGGGCCATTTATGACAAGGAGTTGGCAGCAGTTGCATGGGCATTAACTTATTGGAGGTATCTGTTACAGGGTGCTCAACATGAGTTAACGGTCCACACAGACCACCAGGCTCTCTTGTTGCTGGGATTTTTGCTCATATTCTCAGCCTGATAGATTACCAGGTATCGCTAGGGGAAAAATTCCCTAAGGCGAAGTGAATTGGAAATTGTTTGACCCAAATTTTGGAGGAACTATGTTTGGGGGATTTTAATTTAATTTATTGCGGGGAAGGCCGACCATGGGATGGACACTTCTAAATATGATTCAGAAGATACAAAACTTAGTACCAGGGAAGGCACCCCAGAGAAGCGATGCTATCTCTTGTTGCCAGCGGGAACGCCACTATGGGGAGGGGGAGGGAACGTGTGGAGGGTCCGTAGCCACAACTGAACACGTGTGGAGGAAGGGGTCTGATTTGATGAACCAGACTGGGAACCAGGAGGAGACCAGCTTTCAGCGACGCGGTGGGAGGTATCCAAACATCCATACTTGAAAGTGGTCCACCAAATGAGACCGGAATCTGTGGACAGCTTCTGGGAGGGTGGGGGTGGAGCCTGCGATGGCATCCAAGACAATCGTGTGGATGATTCACATGGCGATTGCAACCACTAAAGCATGGAGGGAGGGTGGAAGAGAGGAAGCTATTGATAGAGCAAACACATCTCTTGACAGACTGAAGGGATGCGTTTGATCCTGGCCCAGCAGACGTTGAACTTCGCGCCATATCACTTTAGAGGTAGGGAACTTCTCTAGGCGGTGGAACAGCGTTCCATACTGGCCACACACGATTCAGGATGAGTGTAAAGCGTTAGAGCGCTCAGCTGTACGATACACCCACCTCAGGCAGCGCCACACATGGGAGCGGACTTGAGGCTGCAACAGAGGATGGTGTACGTACTTCCAGATAGTTTTTTGGGTCTCAATGGAGTAAAGGGATGTCCATCATGTCCAGGTAGTCCACCCTGGATAGGACATGGGGCTGAATGGGGATCACGCCATCATGGATGGGTAGCCCCTGTACCTCTTGTGTGAACTGAGGAGAGGGGCGGCCTCTTTGGGTTGTATGTCCACTAATACGAATTCTCCACTCAGCGCTCCGCATGGAGAGTAGGATTCATTTGTAGTGGGTTTTAGTCCGTGAGGACCTGTGGCCGATGTGTGTGATGCGAGGTATTTCATTAGGGAGTGGGGGTTCAATGGATTGTTGAAGCCCAAAGAGTGGTTGAAGTTGGAGCAGGCTGCGCGGGACCAGTGTTGGGAGGGGAGTGTAGGGGCGGTGATGGTCGCAATCCAGGTGCCCAGGATCTTGGCAGCATGGGCTTTGAAGTCAAGTAGGCCCATGCCACCATGATGATGAGGGCCAAACATGACCTCTAGCCATACTGGTGGAGGGCAGCCTGACCAAAGCCATCCTTGCAGCAAGGCATACAAGGATTTGAAGAAGCTTGGGGAGAAGGGGATGTCGTGGGCTCTGAACCAGACTTTGGAGAGGAGCATAGAGTTGGCTAAAACAACCCTGCCAGTGAGGGAAGTAGGGTGGGTTCTGAGAGAGGCGTTTCGCTTTGTCACGTTGTCCAGAATATGGCACTCTATTACTGCTGACGCGTATCCACCTGCCTCCATCCACAAGCCCAGATGGCGTACCGGTCCTATGGTGGTACGTGGCACAAAGGGGAGCACCAGTGGGGCGGTGTGTGTTGAATTAGTGGGGCGAGGATGTGGGCGAGCAGATGGGCTGAGTTGGGAACTAATTGCTGGGGTCCAGCAGTTCTGAAACTGACCAAGGAAGATGATTTCAGTTTTGGAAGTGTTCAGTGCCGCGTTGCTTACCCGGGAATACTCCTGGATGAGAGCTTCAAGCGCGCATGCATCTTGATTATTAGACACCCCAACCACACAATCATCTGCGAACACCATTATCTTGACTGGGGCTTGGCCTGGCACATGGACCCCAGTGAGTTGGGCATTCACATTTTGCAGTAGTGGGTCAAGGCTGAAGTTGTATAAGAGTGGGCTGAGGGGGTCCCCTTGTCGCAAGCCCCTTTGAGGGCGGACTACTTCCGTTAGGAAGCCAGGGCCATGTACTGCCATTGTTGCAGATTCCGTGAGCAGCATTACCCAGTTGATTAAGTGAGGGGTAAGCGGAACTGATGGAGGCAGGCCCTGAGGTATTCCCAGTTTACTCTATCATAGGCCTTTTGTTGGTCCAAGAATACAAGTGCCCCAGAGGCTGTGGATTGACATACATTAGCCACAGAGTGCATGTTATCCCAAATCGACCTTCTGGGTATGAAACCAAATTGTTCTGGGGAAATGGTGGCAGATGCTACAGTCCCTAAACGGTTAGCCATGATTTTTGTTAAAATTTTAGTGTCTGTGTTTGTTAGAGAAATGGGGCGCCAGTTGGCTAAGTCTAGCTTATCCCCTTTCATTAAGAGTGTGACAGTAAAGGCCTCATGTCCTCTTGGTAGGAGGCGCGTTTCCATCAGGCTTTGGTCAAATGAGGCGAGCAGCAATGAGGATATATACATGAAATAGTTTTTGTAGAACTCATATGGAATACCATCTGGGCCTGGGCATTTTCAGTTTGGCGCACCACGAATGGCTGTCCATAATTTGGTTGGAGTAATCAAATTCATTATTTCCGGGTATTGAATATGGTGCAGATGTGGGCTTAGTCAAGAAATTCTGCCACTTTGGCCAGCTGAATTGTATCAGATCGGTACAACTCAGAGTAATACTTTTATGTTTTGATTACCACTTTGGCTGGTGTATCTGCAATGGAGTCATCTGATCTTCACACCTGTGTGCAGGCCACGCTCTGGCGTGGTGCAAAATTTTTTTTTGAGAAATGTGCGGTGCACTTGTCCCCTTTTGTGATGCGTGTGGCCCTGTACTGGATACAAACCTAATTTTTGTGTTGCCTTTTGAGTGCGTTGAGGTGGGCGACTGCCTCCGCCCACTTCCAGCCCTATGCAGAGCTGTATCCTGTAGGTGGGATGTTGGACTCCAGGTGTGCCAACTCTGCCAGAGCGCATGAATTGACCGCCAATGTGGCTCATGAGCGTCTAGAGGAGAGATGGCGAGAGTGGCGGATGGTGTCATCTTTGAAAGTTGCCCATGTGTAAATGGGGTCCGCGCAAAACGGTGCAACAAACTTTTTTGCCAAAGTTGCCACTTCCACCCACGTGGAAAATCCTGGCGATGCGAGCTTGGAGGGGCGGATTTTGTACCAATGTGGGGCCTTAGCAGCTGCGACAGGTAGGTGGTAGGTTAGTGAGACCAGTCAATGGTCAGAGAATTCCATTTTTGTTGTTTTGAAGTGGGAGATGTGGGGTTGGAATTTTGCCAGTGTTAGGATAAGGTCAATGCAGGTCATGGACCTTAATTGGCTGTTGTGGACGTGGGGACACGTCATATTTTCAAGCAGCGGGGCATGTCACAGCAGTGCATCCATTAACCTGAGGGTGGCCTTTAGAATGTGCAGTTCTACATGACCCTGGGGGCGTGGGGTGAGGAAGGCCACCAGTCTGTTGGTGTGTTTAGCCAACAGTTCATGTCGCTGACTAGGAAAGAGTCTGGGGATAGTGGGAGGGATTTGACCAACAAGAAAAATTCCCGACGCTTGAATGTACCATTTGGGGCATAGATGTTGACGATTGCATGCGCTACATCAGCTCACGAGAAAGTGACAACAAGCACTCAGCCATTTAGGAATGTTTCTAAGGATAAAAATTTGAAAAAATTATTTTTCCAAGTTAGCACCCCACAGTGCTTCAACCAAAAGGATAGGGATGGGAGGAGCATTGTTTTCCAAGCTTCCTTGGAACCTCATGGACAGTGGGACTC
Organism: Massospora cicadina; assembly: GCA_022478985.1. Taxonomy (NCBI): domain Eukaryota; kingdom Fungi; phylum Entomophthoromycota; class Entomophthoromycetes; order Entomophthorales; family Entomophthoraceae; genus Massospora; species Massospora cicadina. Next base: position 93,670 of record JAKSZP010017405.1, read on the forward strand.
CTGGATGGCCAGGATATCCACGGGTAAATTATGTTGTAAAAAACTCAGTTTCCTAGCCCAGTTCAGGGAGACCTTGAGTCCGGCGATGTTTAATGTCCCTAAAGTGAAGGTTTCCCCTATCACACCTTAGGTGTAAGGGGGTGGGCACCTGGGCCTACCAGCCTCCTCTAGATCCCCACAGGCCTTCACAGCAGCATGGGTGTTAGCAGCAACGCTATCAGGGTTTTTGTTAATTTTTGTGGAAAGAGTTGCATTGGCTTTAGCCTTCGCTTTTTGTTTTCCTGATGTCGGACAAATTTTTTGCAGTGCGGATGAGTTCAGTGCACCGTTGAGTGGATCAAAAAAAATTTACAGTTGGGATGGGTCCCAAGTCAGTTTTGACTGGAGCTTGGGTACAACGATTGGGTGAGATAAAATCCTCCATCGGATCCTCAGATTGAGGGGCCCACTTGGCATGGGCTTCCCAATCTGATTGGTTGATGGATTCCCAAGTTGCTTCTGCCGCGAAGGTTTCCATGTCCTCCTGGCATTGTGAGTGTGGGATAGCGGTGGTGGCTTTGGCCGCTTCCTTGGCTGCGGCCCTGTGGGCCTGCTTGGCCTTCTTCCGCTCTTGTGGGGAGATAGGCTTTAATAGTAGGTAGCAGCCTTGTGCTCCCCATGGGAAAGCCTCTTTGGTGCTTACGGTTGGTTTGTAGTGCGCCTCTCCGCTGGCCATGGCCGCCAAAGGGTGCTCTTGGAATGTGACACCCTCCTTGGTGGGGCATGCATGTGCCTTATGGCTGAACGCGTCACAGTGGGTGCAAATGGGGGGTGCGCTGTCCACGGTCACCCAGAATGGGTGGGTGGTATGCCCTGCGATATCAATAAAAGTGGAGTGCAGGATCTGGGTTAGGTCCTTTGTGATCTCCTTGGTTGGGGTCAGGACTGCGATGGCTTTGCTGGTGCACAGGTGTGGCATCAGTATGAAGCGTTGCATTTTGAAAGATTGTATTTTGCTGTATACAGCCTGTCCATCTTTCAGGTGTTGTTCCAAAATGTCACGTTTTACCATAGTAGGCAAAAAGTCAAACGTGAGGAAAATTTGGTTTGATTTTGTCCATCTGGTGCATTTGGTTTCAATGACCCATTGCCATTTGGGGAAATCAACCACTATGTGCATGCCGCAGCCTCATCTGCTGCCTCTTTGCTTTTAAAACCTAGGTCCAGCCAACCGCGTGACATGGAGTGAGGTGCGACTTACACTGCGGTCAAGAAAAATATTGTGCACATCTTCACAAAATGTTTCCCATAAGGCCGTTTTTTGGATGTCCAGATACACACGAAATCTGAATTCCACCGACAAAAGTAGCTGGGAGTGTGGCGTGTTGATGTACTAGTTGCATCATGCTTGCCATGCAAGTATCTCAAGGGAAATAGTGACCGCCAGTTTTTTAAAAATTTTGTTTATTCCGCCAGTTTCTCCTGGGCGTTTTTGAACATTAGAGGCCGCGGGCCTTCCACCTGCTCCTCTTACCTTACTTGCCAACTGCTCCCTGACATGGGCGCAGACTAATCTCCTCTGTGAAATTATCAAACTAGATTAAGTCTTGAATTGAATAGGTTGCAAAATTGATTGCAACGAGAAAAAAAAAATGTATGGAGGATTTTAGGATATTTATCTGGTCATATCCATTGGAGATCAATCCAGATGAATACCTAATATCTCATCAGGCAGAGTGGCTGACAAAATAAGGGCATGTGATAGTAATTAACTATCAGGTGTACTGATTAGGATTGGTTGGGTTTCATCACAAATGATTGGGAATGTTTAATGAGTTGCGAGGCGAGTGATGCCACCTGCAACTAGTAATCAATTGGTTGTTAGCCAATTATGGATGATTCACTTTGATCGAGAGAAAAACATTAAGGATATGTTTCTGACTCTTTCATTTGAGGTCTCGAGGATGTCTAATGTTGGAATCCTAGTCACGATGGGGAAGACCATCACTGCTGAGATGAGGAAGGGTAATTTAATGGCAACGGCTGCCATTTCATTGAAGAGGTGTCAACTGAGGGTTAGACAGCTGAATCCCCTATAAAAGCCCTAGAATTCACTATAATAAAAAGTAGTAAACACTCAAAAACAAACAAGTAGAAAACAGTAATACACTGAAAAATACTCACTGATTGACACAAGTTTACAGTTGGGAAAGAACTAATAAGAACCTTATTAGTTTGACTGTAGATTCAGTAATAATTAGACTATCAGCATCTGGCGTGAAGATTCCATCTCAAGGATATTATTGCAAAAGGCAATAATTGGTAGACTCTTAGAGAAGAGTAGAGATCCAAGCGGGGATCTAGAGACAAAGGGAACCACGGCTAAGGGATTGCTGCCAACTGTGTGTTGGGCTGAAGGGATTGTCATCAGAGGATCTTAAAGAAGATCAAGTGGACAGGATTTAGGGAACAAATCCCTAAGAGTGCGATATTCAGTATTATCAGAAATACCGGCTGAAGCGCTGGGCCTGAAGATAATTCTAACTTGACTATGGATAATAGTCATCATACTGTTATTGGATTATATATATTCTTACAATGTGAGGTGCACATGAAAACTGAACCTGTGAAGTAGAAAGATTACTAAGGTTAACCTCTAATAAATTAACTCCTAAGAGTAAAATTTTTACAAGTTGGTACTCATTACAGGGGTAGTTGAGTAGAAGAATTAATCCAGAATGTCTTACAAAAAAGATGTTTCCAATTTTAGAGATAAGTTACTGAAGGAAGTAATGAAGGTGGGGCCTCCCCAATTTAGCGAGGCCCAACAATCCGCCCCTCAATTTAATATGATGCCAGCAACTGCTGTAATATTCCAGCAACAAGGGGACTCCGCAAACTTGTCCAAACCACTAGCTCACACTCAACCCGCGATTGCAGCCCAAAGCAAACACAAACGTACCAAAGGAGCCACTGGGGCGTGGCAAAAACCTCTGGCACCAACGCTACTCAAAGCTGATCCCCGTGAAGTGGCGTTTATTGCTGATGTTAAGAAGAATTGGGCCAAAACTAGAGCGCAAAAAGCTCTACCTCGCTCAACCCTCTCCCACGCAATTCACTTTTATTATAAGCATAACCCTGTTGAATTCTATATGAGGATTACTTCTCATACTTTGCAGCGATTGTGGAGACATTCCCAATTAATACCACCATCCATGAATCAGTGGAGGGCCACTACATCGATGTGTGCTTCACTGAAGCTGCCCTTGCTGACCATGCTGCCACCCTCCAGGTCATTATTCCGCGTGGATCTCTTCACATCTCCCGCACACGCTCTCACCTGGAGAAAATTTCATGAATTTACTTTTTCCAACCTACCAACGACTGTTGATCCTGAGTCTCTTAAACTGGCGCTCCATCGTGGTTTAATGGAGTTTGGGTCTGTTCTTTCAGTGGACTTTAGCGTCCCCTCTTACTATGCTCCCACTCAAAGAGCTCGCACTGCTAGGGCGTCGTTCATCCCCTCCCCCACTGTATTCCGCAACATTGAGGTTATTACTCATGTGGCAGTAGTTGGGGCATGCCCTGAGATCTTTTTTGTCGACCCTGATCAGGCGCGCCCCCGGTGTTCATGGTGTAACGCCCTTGGACACTTGTATAGTGGCTGCACAGCTCGAAAACAAGCCCTCTTAGCCACCATCTAGGGGCCTAAACCAGGCCAAAAACGATCCCACGTGGCCGCAGCAGCAATTCCACAACCCACACAATGGGTTCCCGTTCAAGACCTGTCCCCTGAGGCCTTACGCCTGTAGTTGAAACAGCTAACCCCACTATTGGTATGGGATACCTTCGCGCTCATGCCCCCCTTCCAGTGGGCACCCCCTCCAATCTCCCAGAGTCAACTCCCTCTCTCACCAAGCTCAAGGCATCTCCCACAGGGTGCCCCTCGTCAGCCACCCCCACTCAGGGCTCCGCGGCACCCCCACCAACCTCCCTCAGCGACTTATCGCATCAACCCTCAGCTCCCAATGGAGCTATGCCCACCAGCATGGACTGGCAACCCGCGGCCTGCGGTAGAAGTGCCACCTCAAAGAGTCCTACCCCAACCCCACAGTCCATTTCGCGCGGATCCTTTGCAGTGTTGGAGGAAGTGAATATGGACTCAGACTCATCAAATGGGGACACCGCGGAGGTCACCATTGAGCACCCTCAGGTCCTTCCCCTGCAACGGAGTGGGGGCAGCATCCTAAGCTGGCTTACTGGGTCCTCCGCCCCCCCACCCTCTCCTTCCCCTCAGAACCCTCGACGCTCCTCACAGATTGCAGCTAATAGTCAAGCTAAAGGACTCAAAACTAGCCGCCTCACAGCAGCAGGTTTAAGTGCTGGCAACCCCCCAGGACATGGAGGGGAACAGATATGAGCCCTTATGGCAGCACCCTGGCCCTGCAATTCATCAACGCAAATGGGTTGCGGGACTTTAAGCAGAGAGCCCGTCTCCTCCGCAACTTCAGGTCAGCACAAATTGACATCGCTGCTGTCCAGGAGCCCCATATCCTCCCCCACGAACAATCTGCATGGAATGAACAGTTTGGAGGCAACTCCTTCTGGACAAACCATGCCGCCCTTATTGTTTTGAATCCCCAGGTTAAAACCCATTTTTTTTCACAATATCTAGGTGGCCGCCTCATACTGGCCAAACTCGCCACTCCTGACTTCTCCTTCTTCGCTGCAAGCATCTACCTGCCTATTGCAGGTCAGGAGCAAAATCGGCTCTTGGAAGAGCTTGTCCAACTCAATCTCCCACGGAATACAGTCCTCTTAGGAGATTTCAACACAACCGCAAGTCGCGTCCGTGACGCTTACCCCCCTGCAGCAAAGAAACGCCCTGGATCAAGTCGCCTCCAGGATTTCCTTCGCCTGAGTGGCTTTATAGATGCGCTTCCACCCTCCGCGTCTGGCCTAGGTTGCATGACTAGGATCCAGTATGATGGAGTAGCTTTCCAGTCAGCGTCACGCATAGATATGGCACTGATTGGCCCCCTGCTAATTGGCCGTGTCTCCTCTCCCATCTCTCGTGACAACCATCTGAGTGATCACAGGTCACTCACCGTTGTCCTCACCACCACACTTAGACCGTCACGCAGGTTCTGGCCTAGGGTTGCCCCAGCTCTTCTCAACAACCCCTTCACTAAGGAGAAGCTGTCTATGACCATCCGGGAAACTCTCACCTCCCCCCACCCCACTTGCTTGACCACAAGGCTAGATGGGCGGTGACCAAGGAGGGCATCACCCGCGTTGCTTACAACTGTGCCAAAGCCCAGATGACTGCAGCTCGCGCCAGAGTCAAAAGGGCGGAAGCCAGAATCAGACATCTGGAGCGAAACTGCCAGCCTTCGCCCTCTCCCAGATTGTTGGAAGACTGGGAAGCGGCGCAGGAAGCACTCCGCTTGGAGCTCACACTGCAGGAAGAACGGGCAGCAAACTTTACAACATCTCGTTACTATTCTCAATGGAAACGCCCCACCCGCTTCTTATTTCAGAAACAGAAATCCCGGTCAACAGCGCAGGATATTACTGCACTGAAGATTGGCACTACAACCACTTCGGATAAGGAGGAAATCACGCAGGAAACTACACCTCTTCTACTCCAGCCTCTTCCATGCCACCCAGGTGGACCCATCGGACATCCAAGACTTCCTGTGGCAGGCTCCAGAGCCGCCCATTGACCCACGGGCTGATGAGGCTCTAATGGCGCCTATTTCCATCCAGGAGGTGATGGAAACCCTTCTGAAATCCCCATGGCTTAAAGCCCCAGGCCCAGACGGAATACCCTTTGAGGTGTACCTTCTGGAACCTGCAGTGATAGACAGAATCCTACGCGACCTCTTCGCTGCACTCTTGGTGAATGGCGAGGTCCTCCCCGACTCCAGAGGCTCAATCACGACCCTCATTCACAAGAAGTCAGGCCGTTAGAACCTGGCGAACTGGCGCCCCATAGCGTTGATCAACACAGACCACAAGCTCTTCACGAAGCTTCTGGCCAACCGCATCACCAAATGGGTGTCACCTCGCCTCTCCCCATCCCAGAACGGTTTTATTCCGGGGAGGTCGTTATGGGACAACTATAATGACCTTCACGTGACTTTGACTGCTAACTCTCGTAAGGTGAATGGCTTTGTGGCTCTCCTGGATATGGAGAAAGCCTATGATTGGGTAGCCTGGAAGTATATTGATGCTTCCCTGGCCCGCTTCCATCTCCCCCCCGCAGCTAGGCGCTGGATATCAGCACTCTATGACCAGCTCCACACCAGAGTCCTGGCGCCAATGGGTTTTACAGTGGCAGTACCAGTTGGACAAGGTCTCCAGCAAGGGGACCCCCTGAGCCCTATCCTTTTTAACATCACCCTTGACCCCCTCTTGGCCTCCTTATAAGACAAGCTAACAGGGATTCTGGTCCCAGGTAAATCCCCCACACGCGCCATGGCATTTGCAGATGACACTGCCATTGCATTTGGCTGCCCTGGGGATGTTGCCCTAGCTGCTGTGACCACTGAGAGGTACACCAAGGCGTCCAACGCCATGGTCAACACCTCCAAGACAACAGTAGTACAGGTTGGCTACCCCACCTTCCCCCCACCATTTGGTATTGAACTTGTGCGCGGTACCTTCCGTCACCTGGGCGTTCTCACCAACCAACAAGGAGTTGCGCTAAAAGACAATGAGGACTTGCTCCTCGCAGCAGTTAACTCAAGGATTGCCAGCTGGAACTGGCGGCACATCACCCCCCAGGGTCAAGCTCTGATGGCCAATATGTTCCTCCTCTCCAAAGTCTGGTTCCTAGCGCACGTCTGCCCATTCACAAATGCTTTTTATATACGCGGCTCAATGTACTCCTCCGCTGTTGGATCTGGGGCTCAAACCATCCACCAATGCCCTCTCAACCATTGCCTGACCCTGCAATGAAGGGGGCTTAGGGCTTCTGGACACGCGATCCCACGCCACCACAATCTTCCTGAAGTTCCTATGGCCGATTGTCTGCTGGGACGCGACCCCCATGCCCCAATGGGCGCCCGCCCTCCGTCAGTCAGTGTCAGCAGCTCTAGGTCTTCCTAGAGCATCTCTGACCTCATTAGGGGAGTGGTTCACAAACCACCCAGGCCATCGCCTGAAACTATCCTCATCCCCCTACTGGAACCAGGCTCTCCTTGCCCTGAAAGGAGTAGGCGCGCGGATCCACCATGCCTTCCCATTAAGAAGGGAAGGCCCTGGCCTCAGCCCCCGTCGCCATGCAATTGTGCACAATGGACAAGTTGTCACAACTCGCCTCAACCCCCAAGGTTGTCCTCCCATCCGCCCAAGACTCCTTGAGCTCCTCCCTCACTCCATGAGATTTGACCTTAAGGAATTGTGGAAGGACGTCTATCACCCCATCCTGTCAGCAAAGGCGTCCAACACCTTATGGAGGGTGCTCCACTGTTCATACAGGACAGGAGACCGGACTGGCCTACCTTCCAGCACCAAGCTGCCCCCACTGTGCGGAGCCTATTGACTCCCACCTCCATCGTTTTTTCACCTGTCCATGTGTCGCCGCATTTTGACCAAAGGCCCGCGCGCTCCTCCATGCTCAGCCCTGGTCTGGACACCCTGTGCAAGACCTCATGTTCGAGCAGACATTGCCTGGTTGCCACTGACCCCTCCGTGTCCTCGCCTATGCCACAGCCATCTGGACCATCCATAACTCCTTCCTTCGTGCCTTTGCAGTCAGCAGGTGTGGACCCTTTCACACATGATCACCCACTTTCAGGTACACTTTGAGATGGCCCCGAAGGTCTGCACTATGTCGCCAACCCTCCCCGCTCAGTTGTCACTGCAGCACGGCTCTGGCGTGCAAACCCCCTCCATTTCTCGATGCCTCCTCCCTCCCCTTCCCTCGCCTCAGGCTCTTGGGCCC